>PVJA010023166.1:0-33354 GCA_004027025.1 Myocastor coypus | reverse complement strand
TTTTTTTTTTTTTTTTTTTTTTTCTTTTTTCTTTCTTTCTTTTTCTATGCAACATTAATAGGGAGGTGGGTCATGCCCACACACTGCACTCTATAGAATGATTGTGAGGACAATATGCAATATGTCAACTTTCAAAGAAAAAAAGGGGGAAAAGAAAAAAAAAAGTAATGTGGATTTAGAAAGGTTAATGTTTAGTGGTTTGATCAATCTTATATAACTATATGTATTAATCTAAACTGATCCGATGATGAAAATATGTAATATAACCATTGTTAAATTTAAACAATAAAAGAATTGAAAAATAAATAAATAAATAAATAAATTTTTCTTAAGAGTAAGAAAACTGGGGAAGCTGTAATAAAAAGATGTAAAAACACAAGCCAAAAATGATGAGAATGATAATATGGAATTACTTCAAAATTAAGAACATTGGTTTATCAAAAGATATAATTCAACATGAAAAAAATCAGGCCACAAAAGTGGAAGGAGGCATCCATATAATTTTTTAAATACTCATATCTATAAAATATAAATAACTACAACAATTTAAGGTAAGATAATTCAATAGAAAAAATTTCTGAACAAGAATTTAACAAAAGGGGCCTGGCGGGATGGCTCAGTGGTCTAAAGCGCCTGCTTGGGAAAGCTTGGGCGACTTCAGGGACCGCGGTTCGATCCCCAGCACCACATGCTGCGCCAGCCCTGCCCTCAGGGCAGGCTGAGCTGGCCATAAAAATGAGTGAACAAACAAACAAAGGTTCTGAAACAAGAAAAAAAAATAAATAAAATAAAAAATTCTTAGAAAAAAAAAAGAATTTAACAAAAGAATATAGTCAAATGATCCATAAATACTCAGCCTCAATAGTCTTCAGGGTAGCTCAAGCAGAAATTACAATGAGATGTCATTACATACTCAAGAAATGGCTAAGACTTAAAGCACTGACAAGAAAAAAAAAAAAAAAAAAGCACTTACAAGATCAAATTTTGGCAAAATAAGAGGACAATGAAAATTCTTACATCTGGCTAATGAAATAATGCAAATTGGTAATCATTTTGAAAAACCATTTGGTAATGTTAACTAAGACTTAATATCCACATATCCTGTATTTGGGAATTCATTTCTGATATACACCTACTCGAAATGTATATATTTATTCACCAAAACACATATATGTTCTTATCAGCATTTTTTGATTATTCAAAATAGAAACAATACTCAGGCTGGCCCGATAGCTGAATGGACTAAAGTGCCTGCTTCAGCAGAGTGCAGTGGCTAGAGTTCATCCTTGGTGTGCCATGCCGGCCCCACCCCCAGAGCACGCTGAGACAGTGATTGAGACTGGGCGGGGTGGTGCATGCCTATAATCCCAGCACTTTGGGAGGCTGAAAACAGGAGAATCATGGAGTTGGGGAGATAGCTCTGTGGCACAAGTGCCTGCCTGGCAATGCAAGGTCATGAGTTTGAACCCTGGTCCTGCAAAAAAAAAAAAAAAACCAGAAGAATCACTGAGTCCAATCTCCATAGTGAGACCCTGTAGATCCTGTATCCCCTGTCCTAAATGCATAAAAAAAAGAAAGAATACTCAAGCCTATTAACAATAGTACAGATAAATAACTATTCATTCAACAAGACTACTACACTCAATAAATGGATGAATTTCACAAAAAATGATTTGAGAAAGTGACACAAAGGGGAACCTATCAAATGACTCCATCTACACAAGGTTCAAGGTAATACTTAATCTATGGCTATAGAAAACAGGATGGCAGTGATTTCTGAAGAGGTGTTGACAGTGACGGTCAGGGTGGGGGTGGGGAGCCTAAGAATAGTTTCTGTTTCCAGACATGGATGATAGCTATATGGGCATATGCTTATACTTCATGGAAATCCAACAAGCTGAACCTTTTAGCTTGCGTACTGTTCTTTATGTATAATCGAGTTTATTTTAAAGAAATAGAAAGGAACAATTAATCAGGTATGTGACTTTCAAAAATATACACAGGCAAACAATGTTGGGTGGATAGATGGATGTATGGGTAGATGGTTCATGGATACTGCACAGATTGCTGAATGCCTGAACAGAAAGATTCACATCCCATAATACTATTTGAGCAATGGCAGCTGCCATGAGGAGATTCATGCCAGTTTGTGTTCCATCAGAGACAGGAACAAGAAGACCTAAGGGTTGGGGCATGCCTCAGCAGGACCCATACCAATGGCATCACCAGAGAGTTTCCAAGCCTTGACATCCCGGTCTTGGCCAGCACTGATAATCAGCTGCAAACTGTCCACATACAGGATATCCGCCACACTCTCCAGATGGCCCTTCCAGGTGATCAGGAGTGAGGGGGGAACCAGGGAAATGGTCTGGCCATTCACAACCTATAGGGGACAATAAAGAAGAACTGCTTATAGCAAGATCATCAGATAGGCTGCTCAGCAGCCACCCAGTACTGGAGGAAGCACAGCCCAGGAGAAGGCTGTGGGATACAGCCCAGTCTCACAGCTCTGGATTTTTCTCATACCAATTTTCTGGGACCCTTCAGTAGGTCTCATCACTCCTCTGGGCTCATCAACCCCTTTAATAAAACCATAAAAAGTATTTGCATTGTCTATATTGTTTATCAGGTGCTTCTGTATAGATTATCCCATTTGAACCTCACATTTTATAGGATATATAGAAATCTTGCTGTCTTACAGAGGAAGGAAGTGAGCCAGAAATCAGCAAAAGGCCACAGAGCTAGAAATGGGCAGGACAAAAGCCCAGGTCTTCTAGTTAGACACTGGGAGAACAGAGTAAGAAGGTAACACATCATATTATACTATGAGAGGATGAAAACCTACTTAATTTGAAAATTACCAGAGTCATTTTGAAATATAGCAAGATCTAAGGAAAGGGTATTTATTCTACTATAGTAAAATACAGTAAGGCAAAATAATACAAACCTTAAACAGAACAATTAAATAGAGAACACAAACCAGCCCAAATATACAGAACACTTTCATATGTAAGCATGGTAATGTAAAACATGACTAAATAAATAGTGCCAAGACACCTGAAGGACTACTAGGAGGAAATCAAATTGTTATCTTAGATCTTAAATACCAAAAGGGCTAATCATGGCAGCACACATCTGTAATCCCTGCTGAGACAAGAGGATCACCAAAAGAACAAAACCACATTGGGATCCATAATGAGTTCAAGGCCAGCCTAGACCACTTGTTATTATCTATAACCATCTCAGTGAGTGGTGGAGTGGGGTCTCATTAGGGTTTTATATGCATAGCTCATGATGTTCAATATTGTTTCATATACTCAACCCTATTTGCATACGTTCTTTGAAGAAATGTCTGTTTAGGTATTTCGCCCTTATTTTAATTGGCTTTATTGCTTTTATTATGTTATGATCACTCTTCATACTAGTATATTCTAGTACTAGACTCTCATCAAATATACAATTTTGGGGCTGGCCAGATAGCTCAGCAAATTAAAGCACCTGCTTAGTCAGACACATGGGTTAAAGATTCGATCCCAGGCCTACTGTGCTAGCCCCACCCCAGGGCACACTGAGATGGTGGTTGAGACTGGGCATGGTGTCACACACCTGTAATCCCAGCACTTGGGAAACTGAAAACAGGAAAATCACTACAAGTTCAATCTGTGTAGTGAGACCCTGTATACCCTATGCTAAATACACACACACACACACACACACACACACACACACACAAAAAAAAAAAGCACACAATTTAGCACACAATTTTGCACTGGGGAGATAGCTCAGTGGTCTAAGCACCTACCTGGTAATAGCAAGGACCTGGGCTCAATCCCTGGTACTGCATGCCATGCCAGCCCCAGAACCTGTTGGCCCTGAAACTGGGCATGGTAGTGCAGTACACCAAATAAAGAGAACCTGTACCAACTAAGTAAATATTTTTAAAGATTTAAAATATATATATTATTAGCCAGGCATGGTGGCTCATGCCTGTAATACCAGCACTCAGGAGGCTGAGGCAGGAGGATTGGTGCAAGTTCGAGACCAGCCTGGCCTACAACAGTGAGCTCAAGGCCAGCCTCAACTGCATAGCAAGACCCTATCTCCAAAAAAAAAGACAATAAATAAATAAATAAACAGGGGCCTGGCGGGATGGCTCAGTGGTCTAAAGTGCCTGCTTTGGAAAGCTTGGGCGGCTTCAGGGACCACGGTTCGATCCCCGGCACCACATGCTGTGCCAGCCCCGCCCTCAGGGCGGGCTGAGTCAGCCAAGAAAATAAGTGAATAAACAGAGGCTCTAAAATGAGAAAAAAATAAATAAATAAATAAATAAATAAATAAATACACAAATAAATAAGATATATATTATCATTTCTACTGATCTGTCTATACTTATGCTAGACCCAGTCTTGCTTACTGTACCTTTACATCAAGTTTTAAAATGTATAAATGTAAAAGAAAAATATCCAATAGTGAGATGCACTTCAGGAAGACCCATACCAATGATATAATCAAAGCATTTTCAAGTTTTGACATTACAAGGTTATGTTGGACTAGATAATATAATCCCAATATATTTAAAATATATCATATTAAAACTAAAGACAGGCTGGGTGGAGTGGCACATACTTATATAATCCCAACACTCCAGAGGCTGACACAGGTAAATTGCCATGAGTTTAAGACCAGCCTGAGCCTTGAAATGAGTTCAAGGGCAGCCTGACCTATAGAGCAAGACTGACTCAAATATACACACACATACACACACACACACACACACAAATAAAACTAAGGACAGATGGTTAGAAACACAGGTTCTGGAGTCAAATAGGCTTCTGGTCCAGCTACAGAAGCTTAAACAGGTCCTGCAGTTCTCTGTGTCATACTCTTCATCTGAAAAAAAAAAATCACATCTTCTTCAAAGGCTTGTCTTAGAGGCTCAGTGAAAGAATACATACACAGTATTCATCACAATTTCTTAAACACAGTAAGCAGCAAATAAATGTTTTGTTAAAATGACTGTATTAGTATTATAAATTCCCCAGGTACTGGATCCATGGGTATATTAGTATATTCTCATTGTTGGGACAAAATACTCAATACACAAAACTTAAAAGAAGGTTTATCTTGGCTCACAGTTCCAAAGGACTCACTCCAAAACTGACTGGGTTCAAGCCAGAAATGGCATAAAGGGACTGGCACAGGACAGCTCTTCATCCCCATGGCAGCAGGAAACAAAGAGGGAAAGGAAGAGGTAGTGACAAGAACACAGCCTCCCAAGTCAAGCTCCAAAGACCTACCTCTTCCAATCAGGCCAAACTTCTAAACATCTGAGATTCTGAGGGGCTATTTTAGATCTAGACCTTAACATTCCACCTTTGGCCCCTGAAAGGTTTGTGTTCATCTGGTTACATAGCATGAAGTTAGTCCACTTAGTCAATGTGTTACCAGAGTCTTAAGTTTCAATATTGCCAAAAAGTCCAAATACTAAGTCTCCTTTGAGACTCAAGGAAAACTCTTAACTGTGCATTCCTTTAAAAATTAATAATAAAGCTAAGTACTTCCAATATATAATAACAGGTAAACATTTCTCTCCAAAAAATAGGGTAATAGGAATCAGATGAAACAAAAATCAAACCCTACCAGAGCAAACATTAAATCCTACAGCACCAAGCTCAGCACCTTGGGCTGTGGTGAGATGATGTGACCTTCAAAGGGCTTGGGCACTACTACCATGATGGCCTTGCTGGTTACAGCAAACATGGCTTCCTTCTTGGGCTGCCTCCACTCACTACCTGTGGTTTTCTTCAGCAAACATTTACCATTCCTGATATTTCCAACTCCCTGAGGCCTCCACTGCACCTTTGGCTTTACTCTCATAGTTTTAAACTCAACTAACTCTCTCAAGAGGTCCTGGCAGGAACTGTAATCCTGTCACACATTTTTGTCTAACCTCCCAGATGATCTTTTTAAATCTGGGTGGAGGAGTTCTGGTGTTCTAGAGGCATTCTCGAAAGTGGCTGAGAATAAATCAGTGTGTAAGTTGCTCAGAGTGTTGTACTTGTGTGCTTGCATCTGCTTTCAGATGGAAAGATGCCAGGTCTGGCAGCCATGAGTCCTGTCCCATCCAAATCTCAGACGAAGCCTCTGAAGCCCTGCTGTGCGTGCCCAGAAACCAAGAAGGCATGCAATGCATGCATCACTGAGAAAAGAGAAGAACATTGTGGACACCTAATTGAGGCCCACAAGGAGTGTGTGCGAGCCCTGGGATTTAAGATATGAACTGGTGGCCTGCTCTGTGAGTGAGTAATCCCTGAAGAATGAAAAAGATTAAAGCATTTTGGGAGTTCTTTCATAAGCTTTGATAAATGGATAAAATATTTATAACTTAATAAAAAAAAAGGAAAATGTCCCAGGTCAAATAAATAAATATAAAAGTAAATCTGGGTAGAAGCCTCTGTGATACCATAACTCTTGTATTCTGCATACTTGAAAAACCAGCACAAGGTCAGCTGCCAGGTCAACCAGTAGCCTGACCCCCTTGAAAGATAGCTGTAGTATCTATCCTCTGAGTGCTTGGATAGCTGAACTAGGAAAATACTTTTACTAGCCATGAATATAGAGGTATTTTGGAGCTGTCTTCTCAAAGCAGTCTTTTTTTTTTTTTTCCAGTACCAACAATTGAACTCAGGACCCCATGCTTGCCAGGCAAGCACTTATTCTACCGCACTATCTCCCTGGCCCCTCAAAGCAGTCTTTTGAAAGTGTTTATCCTTTTGCATGTCTACACTTGTATGAGTGGGGTCTGGTCATTTTCGGGTGTGCCCTCAATATCCTTCTTGCTATCCTGATGTAAAGTATGTGGTATACATCTTTTCAGCAACCATATTTAGCCCTAACTTTACAGGTTCTTCCTTTCTGGTCAAGCTGAAAAATGTTCCCATTTTTTGCCTCTGCATTTTGCTCCTAATTTGCACTATAGATCTGGATAAAAATAGTCAGCAGTAGCCGGGCATGGTGGCTCACGCCTGTAATCCCAGCACTTGGGAGGCTGAGGCAGGAGGATTGTTGTGAGTTCGAGACCAGCCTGGGCTACAAAAGTGAGCTCAAAGCCAGCCTGAACTGCACAGTGAGACCCTGTCTCAAAAATTAAAAAACAAAAAATAGTCAGCAGTATTTGTGCCATACCCACTCAGTTGCCTTGAAATTTCTTCCACCAAACCTTTCAATTCAGTCTCACACTGGGCCAAGGAGGTAGCTCAGCAGTCTAAGAACCTGCCTGGCAAGTGCAAGGACCCAAGCTTGATCCCTGGTGCCACATGCTGTGCTGGCCCTGAAACCAGGCATGGTGGCACACACCTATAATCTTAGCACTGGCGAGGCTGAGATAAGAGGATCACTATGAGTCTAAGCTGTATAGCAAGACCCTGTATCAAATAAATAAAATTTCAGTCTCACATGAAGTCTTAGGGCACAGAAAAAAAACACAAATGAATTATTGTCAGAATGAAATAGGTGCATTCTCTAGTCCAGTTTGGAATACAGTCCTAGTCTCTGCTAAAAATGCATAAGCCTGGCCCTTGCTATCCACCTTTCTATCACAATTTTTATTTTCTGAGATCCAGCCAGAACTGAAAATCAAATTCTGCTTATAGCGTTCTAGGGCTTCTCTAGCCTGCATCTTCCAACTTTTCCAAACTTCTCCAAAAAAACCAATTGCAAAGGCTTCTGAACAACATGTCCAGATATAATCACAGCAACAACTCTACTCTTGGAGTCACTTTTTTGTATCAGCCACTTTTCCTGTTACTGGAACAAAACATCTGACATTCACAATTTAAAGAACAAAAACTTTATTTTGGCTCACAGTTCCAGTGGGTTCAGGCCAAGTAGAAAGGGCCTGATAGAGGCCTGCTCACACTATGGTAGCCAAAAGGCTAGGGCAGGGGGTGGGGGGGACAGAGAGACAGATGGAGACAGACAGACAGACAGACAGACAGACAGACAGACAGACAGACAGACAGACACAGACACAGAATGAAAATCCAGGGATAAAAATACACCCTTCAATTCCAATTCTCCATTTACCTGCCTCTTCCAACCAGGCCCCACTTCTGAATATGTGAGACTCTAAGAGAACATTTTAGATCTAAACCATAATAATGTATGACCAATTCCCAACAGATCAGAATACAGTGAAATTATTTTTACACTGAAACTATATTGAACATATTTTTGCTGAAATTCAGAAAGCACCTAAGTCCACAAAATGACTGACAACTGAGAACCCAGGGAATGCTTTGCCCTAGCAATCCCACTTTCAGTCATTTATTCTGCAGATGTATTTTCCCATGTGAGAAAACATTCCTGTTCACTTGATACTAACAAAATTTCTCTTAAAAGGCAACTGTGTTGGGGCTGGGGAGATAGTTTGGGGATCTAAGCACCTGCTTGGCAAGTGCAAGGACCTGGGTTTAATTCCTAGTACCACATGCCATGCCAACCCTGTGATGATCCGACCACTGAAACCAGGTATGGTGGTGCATACCTGTAATCCCAGCATTGGGGAGGCTGAGACAGGAGGATCACTACAAGTTCAAGCTGCATAGCGAGACCATGTACCAAATAAATAAATATATAAATAAATAAAAGCACTTTTGTATGTATTTAGTACAAGATCTACAGGGTCTCACTACACAAATCAGACTCATAGGGATCCTTCCTGTTTTTTAGCCTCCCAAATGCTGGGATCACAGGCACATGTTGTCATGCCCAGTCTCAATAAAAGGTTTTTTTGTTTTTTTGTCTTTTGGAGATAGGGTCTTGCTATGCAGTTGAGGCTGGCCTTGAGCTCACTTTTGTAGCCCAGTCTGGTCTCGAACTCGCACCGATCCTCCTGCCTCAGCCTCCCGAGTGCTGGGATTACAGGCGTGCGCCACCACGCCCAGCTAATAAAAGCTATTTTTAAAAAAGCAACTGTGGGCCCCGCAGGATGGCTCAGTGGTCTAAAGCGCCTGCTTGGGAAAGCTTAGGTGGCTGCCGGCACCACATGCTGCACCAGCCCTGCCCTCAGGGCAGGCTGAGCTGGCCATAAAAATAAATAAATGAACAAACAAAAGTTCTGAAAAAATAAAAAAGCAACTGTGTTAATAGCATAGCCTATGGTTTACTATACAGCTAATTATATATACATATATATATTTATATTTATTTATTTATTTATTTTTATGGCCGGCTCAGTCTGCCCTGAGGGCAGGGCTGGCGCAGCATGTGGTGCTGGGGATCGAACGGCGGTCCCTAAAGCCGCCTAAGCTTTCCCAAGCAGGTGCTTTAGATCACTGAACCATCCTGCTGGGCCCCATTAATATATATAATTATACATAATAGAGATATATTTTGAAGGAAAAAAAGATGAGTGTGTGTATCACATAACACTTCTATGTAAAAATAAGGGGGAAGGGCCTGGCAGGATGGCTCAGTAGTCTAAAGCCCCTGCTTGGGAAACCTTGGGCAGCTTCAGGGACTGCGATTCAGATCCCCGGCACCACATGCTGCGCCAGCCCTGCCCTCAGGGCAGGCTAAGCCAGCCATAAAAATGAGTGAATAAACAAATAAAGGTTCTGAAACAAGAAAAAAATAAATAAATAAAATTTAAAAAAAAATAAGGGGGAAAGTTTTACGTATCTTTTGTGTTTGCATAAATAAATACTGGAAGAATAACCCCAAATCAATAAAAATCCTTACTTCAGAAACAAGAACTATTTTGCAATTGACAGGAATGAAACTCTTCATGTAGGTTTTTCTATAATGTATACCTAGAAAAATTTACATATAATAAATGTAACCCTTTTTAATACCTGCACTTGACTACATGACCAAATCCACATAATGAAACACAGCATGATCATCCCCAAGAAGAACTCAAGATTCCATCCAGAGACTGGGGACACAGCTCAGTAGCAGAGCACTTTCCTGACACATGTAAGGCCCTGGATTGAATTCCCAGCATCGCAAAATAATCCTTTCAGCCACTCTATACCTCCCACAAAAATAATCACATCGAACAAGAAAGGTTTGTTCTGTTTTTAAACTTTATACAAATGGAACCAGAATAACATAGCATACATTCTTTTTCATTTTCTTACACTTAAATCACTTGAAGAATTACTTATTTTGTAATGAGTAGATACATAGTAGGTCATTCATCTTTAGTGCCAAGTGTGTATAGACCACAGTGCACATTTCCAGTCTACAATGATGAGCACTGAGTTGGTTCCAGTGTGCAGCTATCACAAATAGTAATCTGTCAACATTCTCGCTCATGCTTCCAAGTGGATGGATTTCTCTGGGGTATAAATCTAGGAGTGGGATTGCTAGATCACAGGGTAGGCGTATATTTAGGTTTAGTAGCTAATGCCAAATAATTCTATTGAATGATTATGCTAATTTATATTCCTACCAGCAGCAAAGTTCCAGTTTATCTGCATCCTCACCAATGTTTAGTGCTACCTGTCTTTTTAGTTTCAGTCATCCTGAAATGTAGTGGAATCGCAGGTGGATTTTATTTGCATTTTCCTGATAACTAAGGAAAAGGTGCTTAATTTCACTAGTCATGAAGCAAACGCCAAGCAATTCTTTTTTTTTTTTTTTTTTGAGACAGGGTCTCACTGTGCAGTTCAGGCTGGTCTCAAACTCACAACAATCCTCCTGCCTCAGCCTCCCAAGTGCTGGGATTACAGGTGTGAGCCACCACGCCCGGCAGCAATTCTTTTTATGTAGTACCAGGGTCGAACCCAAGCCCTTCACACTAAACTACATTTCCAATCTTTTTTTTTTTTGTCTTTTTGAGATCATGCTAAGTTACTAAACCGACCAGGTTGGGCTCACGCTTGTGATCCTCCTGCCCCAGCTCCTCAGTGTGTTGTGATTACTGGCAAGCATCACTATGCAGCTAAATGTCAAGAAATTTTGCATCATTTTAATGTATTACATATTCAGAAAATACATAAATATTTTAATTGTCTTTTTAGAAAAATGCCTGACTCCAGAGTTCACCCTGCAAAGATCAAAGCACATGGATGGGGTGTGTGTACATGTGTACATATGTATGTGTATGCAATGTATATATCCATATATAGATATATTTTGTTTTTTTGTTTGTTTTTTTTTGTTTTTTGTCTTTTTGAGACAAGGTCTCGCTATGCAGTTGAGGCTGACCTTGAGCTCACTTTTGTAGCCCAGGCTGGTCTCGAACTCGCACCAATCCTCCTGCCTCAGCCTCCCGAGTGCTGGGATTACAGGCGTGAGCCACCACGCCCGGCATATAGATATATTTTGTATGGGTACAGTTGTGTCTTACTGATTAATCATGGCCTCTGGTTAACTGAGTCTTCCATAAAAGCCAAACACAAAAGGGAAATATGAAAAACCCATCATCTCAGTAAGGGAACCATAGTCCCAGCTCTTTAGTAGGCCTCAAAAACCCTTTTCTGAGCAACCCTCAGGAAGTACCCTACCTCCTTCTCCTGCAGAGGAATATAGTGTGGAATGCTGGCCTGGAAATGACTGGGAATTAAGAACCGGAACTTGTTCTCTGTTTCATTGGAGATCTTCACCCCACTGGACTGCGGTGGCCAATGGCCAACAGATGTGCAATAGTCTTTGATGTCCCATATCTAGGCACAAAGTATGAGTTAGTGGCCTAGCACCCTTTGGCCCCACACGCACTCAGTATGTGGGATCCTCCCAGACCATCCCTCTTTACTTTGGGAGCTGTTCTTAGTTACACCTCTGAAACACATAGCTACTTAGCACCAGAAGGGGTGTTAGGTCCTCTGGTTATCAGGCAGAGGGGGTGTGGCTGATTCCAGCTCCTGAGACAGCCAGTCACAGATGAGCCACATGGCTAGGAAATGAGGAAGATGTGGCAGGATAATGCTGGAGCATAGGCTCATGAGGAAATCTTCTTGGAGGTGGGGAGCTTCTGAACAACCCCTCCCTCATTTCACTGGAAATGTCAGAGCAGGAGAGGACTTCTTTATGATCCACCCTCCTCCCCAACACTGTTTTACAAATAACTCCAGACCCAGAAAAAGTAGGAACTTGTCAAGAGCCACACGTATCAGTGAGTAACCACAAGTCTGGCTGGTCCCAGCCCCTGAATCTCAACAAGTGTTCTTCCTCACCTTGATGCGTCCTTTACAATCTCCTGTGATAAGGATCCAGTCATTTTTGTCAGTGGCCATAGCACCCACAATGTCCCCATTATCTTCCAGGTCCACAGGGAACTTCCCTAGCAGGCCTCCATTTCCATGGATGGACCAAGCATAGATGTAGCCATCGATGCAGCTGCTCAGCATGGCAGCCGTGTGTGGCAGGCAAGGCCTGGTCTGCAGGAAGATGATCTATGCAAGAGAGGTGTGCCTGTGATCCAGGGTATAGTCTGGCCTCTGTCACACATATCTGAGGGTCCTGGGTAAGTCCCACACCTACCTGGTTGCCCAATTTCCAAGATTCCCTTTCATATCTCCCTGGTAATAACAACATATACATGAATATGAACTATTTGAAGGTGGAGATTTTTAACCAAAAAAACTAATAAATCTCTTCAGTAAAGTAGCAGGATACAAAGCTAATACATAAAAATCTGTTGCATTTCTATTCATTAATAAGGAACAGGGGCTGGGGAGATAGCTCCGAGGCACAAGTGCCTGCTGGGCAAGTGCAAGGTCGTGAGTTCGAACCCTGGTCCCACAAAAAAAAAAAAAAAAAATAAGGAACAACCTGAAAAAAAAACTAACAGACAAATTCCTTTATAATAGCATCAATAAAATAAAATGCTCCAATAAATTTGATCAAGGAAGTAAAAGATTTGTACAATAAAAGCTACAAAACATTGCTAAAAGAAATTAAACAGATAAATAAATGGAAACATATAGTCATGGATTAGAAAACTTAATATTGTTAAGATGGCAATACAACCCAAAACAATTACAACGCAAGTCTTATCAAAAAGCTATGATGCTTTTGCAGAAGTAAAGAACACTATCCTAAAATTCATACATAGTCTCAAGGGAGTCTGATTGTCTGACAGTTCAGAAAAGGAAAAACAAAACTTGGAGCCCCACATTTTCTAACATCAAAACTTACTAGTACACCACAATAATCAAACCTATGTGGTAATGTTTATGACAATTATATAGATCAATAGAATAAAATAGCCCAGAAATAAAAGGTCAAATGAATTTTGACATGACTTCTGAGACTATTCTGTGAGTAAGACAGTATTTTCAACAAATGGCTCTGTGAAAACTAGATATTTATATGCAAAATGGACTCTTCTTATCTATACCATATACAAAAATTAACATGAAATGTTAATTTAAAAACAAATTTAAGACCTAAAACCAATGAATTCTTTTTTAAAGAATTTTTTTTTTATTTTATTTATTTACTTTTTTCTTGTTTCAGAACCCTTGTTTGTTTATTCACTCATTTTTATGGCCGGCTAAGTCTGCCCCGAGGGCAGGGCTGGCGCAGCATGTGGCGCCGGGGATCGAACCGCGGTCCCTGAAGCCACCCAAGCCTCCGAAAGCAGGCGCCCTAAACCACTGAGCCATCCCGCCAGGCCAAAAACCAATGAATTCTTAAAAAAAAAATTAAAAAGCTTAACAACAGTGGATTTGACAGTGGCTTCTTGAATATAACACCAAAAGCATAAGCAGCCAAGAAAAGCTAAGTGGACTTGATAAAAAAGTTTTAAGTGTGTGCATTAAGAAAACAGTATCACTTCAGCATTACTGACAATCACTAACCTGCAGAAGGAATGAATCCCAAGTGTAGTATGTACACACGATTGAATCATGTGTTTAGTGTTTTTTGTTTTGTTTTGTTTTTTTGCAGTACTGAGGATTGAACTCAGACCTCGCACTTGCCAGGCAAGCACTTATTCTACTGAGCTATCTCCCTAGCCCCCGTGTGTTTAGTTTTAAAGAGAAAATTCTGGCATATGCTAGGTACAATGCGCCTAAAGAACATTATACTAAGTGAGACAATCATAGAAGGATGAAAACGATTCCTGTTATATGAGAAATCAGAGTAGTCAAAATTAAAAGATAAAAAGTAGCTGAAGACAGAGGGAAATGGGAAGATTTGTTTAATAGTCATCCTTGTCCCATCCCTCCTGACTCCCTCCCTCTACTAGGGAAGGCCTGGTACCAGGTGTGACCCCAGAGCTCTGGATCTTCCCCTGGGCACTGTCCTGAAAAGCTATGTCCTGCTCACAGCATGGCTCCTCACTCCAGAGAAGGGACTTGGTTGCTCATGGACTAATGAGGAATGGGCTAAAGTGAGAGACGGCTTCAGGAGGAAGCACACTTGCTGACCAGAATGTCACACATACACACACAGCACACATGCATGCACACACATGCACACATGCATGCACACACACCACCACCATCGCCACCATCACCACCCTGGTGGCTCAAATCTCACTAATAGACATTCAGTCCTTTGCACATAAATATCCAGTTGAAAATTCAGTCAAGATTCATGATGCAAGGGCCAGCAAGATAGCTCAGTGGACTAAATACCTGCTCAGGCAAGCACAGGGACCAGGGTTTGATTCCCAGTACTACATACTGTGCCAGCCCCACCCCTGGGCACACTGAGCTGGCCACTGAGACCAGACATGGTAGAGCATGCCTATAATCCCAGCATTGGAGAGCTTGAAAACAGGAAGATCACTATGAGTCTGAGTTGCATAGTGAGATCCCGTACCAAGTACATAAAAAAAAAAACAAAACACAGGGGTCCCGGCGGGATGGCTCAGTGGTCTAAAGCGCCTGCTTGGGAAAGCATGGGCGTCTTCAGGGACCTCGGTTCTATCCCCGGCACCACATGCTGCGCCAGCCCTGCCCTCGGGGCGGGCTGAGCTGGCCATAAAAATGAGTGAATAAACAAATAATGGTTCTGAAACAAAAAAATACATAAATAAATAAACTTTAAAAAAAAAAAAAAAAAGCAAAAAAGATTCATGATGCAAGAACAAGTTAAAAGCCAGGTGTGGTGTTGCATGCCTGTAATCTCAGCACTCAGGAGGCTGAGGCAGGATGATCACTGTGAGCTTGAGGCCAGCCAGGGCTACATAATGAGTCTGAAGCCAACCTGAACTGCATAATGAAACTATCTCATTATGCAAATATGCATAATGAAAAAGAAAAAAAAGGTAAAAATCTAGGTGGGTCATGCCCACACACTGTGTTCTGTAGAACTATTGTGAGGACAATATGCAATGTGTCAACTGTTAAAAAAAGAAAGGGGAAAAGAAAAAAAAGTAATGTTTATTGAAAGTGTTAATGTTTAATTGTTTGGTCAATCTTATATACCTATATCTATTAATCTAAACTGATCTGATGATGAAAATACGTAATATAGCCATTGTTAAATTTAATAATAAAAAAGAAAATAAATAAATATAGCATTCAGAAGTGGAGCCTTCAGGAGGTGACTGTGACTAGATAAAGTCAACAGGGTGGAGCCTCCTTGATGATGCCTGGTAGCTGTAGAAGAAAGAGAAAGAAAGAGGATAGTCCTGTGCATAGCTTCCTGATGGTTTCCATGTAATGCCCCATGCCACTCTGGGACTGTAGCTGCAAGAAGTTCATCGTCAACTGTAACCCCATCCTAGAATCCCCATTTTCTTTTACGTCTAATAAAAAATGATAGAAAATAGACAAAAAAGCCGGGCGTGGTGGTGCATGCCTGTAATCCCAGGACTCGGGAGGCTGAGGTAGGAGGATCGATGCAAGTTCGAGACCAGCCTGGGCTACAAAAGTGAGCTCAAGGCCAGCCTGAACTGCATAGTGAGACCCTGTCTAAAAAAAAAAAAAAAAAAAAAAAAGAAAGAAAATGGACAAAAAAAAAAGGTAAAAAATCTAAGGAGTTCCCAATAGTAATTATACAAAGAATTAAACTATACAGAGAATTAAAGGATAATGAAAATATGTAATATAACCATTGTTAAATTTAAAAAATAAATAAATAAATAAAAATTTTAAAAGAAATTAGAGCCCTTAAGGCATACAAACTTGGACTCAGTCCCTGGCTTGGCCATTTTCTGGCCCTGGGATTCACAGGCAAATCATTTTGCCTCATTGAACTTATTTCTGTCTATAAAATGAGGACAGTGCATACCACCTGGGGCTATTTACAAAATAAAATAAAAATAATTTATATACAAGTTCACTGCATAGCGGACACTAAGAGCTCACTAAGTATTAAATGCTACTTATATTATTATTAAGCTGAAATGCAACACAACATATCAAAAGCTTTCCAGGCGCATATTTCTATGCATGAGGTTTTACTCCTGGGAAATAGAATAAAAAAGTTCAAAATGTATGTACAAAGATGTTCACTACAGTGATTTCTAAAAATGCAAAACCAGGATGGTGGACACTGGATGAACTCCATGGTGACTGCCAGGGTACCTATGGTGGCTAGAAAAAGACAAGCTGGGGCTGCACAAAGGCCACCATGAAGAGACAGAGCCCACCAGGCACCAGGGGAGCATAAGCGAGCTACAGAATACACATGTGAGATCCTATATTTACATACACAGCATATGTATGGGCTTGCATATGCCCAGGAAAAAGCCTGGAAAGCTAACCATACAGTTCCCTCTGCAAACTGAGGAGGGAAAAAGCTATCCTTTCTTTAATTTTATACACTCCTACAGGGATCGAATTTTGTAATTTTAATGAATAATATGCATCACTTTCTAATGAGAGAGACAGTGAGGGGTGGAGTGAAGGGAGGGAAAGGAAGACAGACAGATAAGCAGGCAGGCAGGCAGGCAGGTTCTCCCTTAGACATTGCAAATAAGCTTTCCAGAGAGAGAAAGCTCACCGACCCTTCTGCCAGTCATCCTCCTCACAGATAACTGCAGGCCATGGTCCTCGCTGCCTCAGGTGGCACTCAGTACACCAGGGCCAAAGTCACCACTAGGCCCTGCCTCCCTTCTCCCTGGCTTCCACATTCTCTGCTTCATTCGCTCACTCCATGCTGAGCCTTCCCCTGACCTGCTGGTTAGCTGTCTGCCTCACCCCAACCAGTGTCCTCACCATGAGGACAATGGTTGGTGTTGGTCCAGAGCCTGGTAGCCAACAAATGCCCAATGAATAGCCACACATGTCATCACCAGCCTGAGAGGAGTCGCAAATTGAAAGGGCAGGGCTCCTTCCCTGACGACTGTCCCTGCAGTATGTGTACAAAGTATCCCGTGAGTGTAGGGAGGACACTCGGTGTGACACTCTTCAGAAAAGCTAAGAACTGGCATTGTCTACATGTCTGTCAATGGAAGACTGGCTTAAAGTTCATGTGATATGCAAATGGTGAGGTATGGTACAACCAAAAGAACAGAACGACACAATAAGAGGCAATGACACATAAAAATGCATTCATGAAACATACATGGTTTTAAAACATGTTGGGTATAGCTCAGTGACAGAGTGCTTGCCTAGCTTATGTGAGTCCCTAGGCTCAATCCCTGGCACTGAAGAGAAAAGGGTAGACATAGCTAAAACTTATAACTTTATACCACTTATCTAAAAGAAAAAAAAAAAAAAAAAAAAGCCAGGCGTGGTGGCACACGCCTGTAATCCCAGCACTTGAGAGGCTGAGGCAGGAGGATTGGTGCAAGTTCGAGACCAGCCTGGGCCACAAAAATGAGCCCAAGGCCAGCTTGAACTGCATAGAGAGACACTGTCTCAAAAAGACAAAAAAAAAAGCACAAGCTTATCTGTGAGTGACTGCTGGGAGTGAGATGGGAAGGGTGGAGTCAATCAGGTGATTTTTCTTTATTTAAAGATATTTTTAAGAGTAAAGGAAAATCATTCAGAAGGTGGAGGCAGGAACAGGAGCCAGTCCCAGCTATCCAGCCAAACTGCAGGACTGGCTCCAAGCAGCCTGTGTTCTCAGCCCCTGGTCCCTGGAGCACGAAGACAGGACAGGCCCTAACATAGCTATGATGCTTCTTTCAGGAATGAAAGTGCAAGAGTGAAAGAGCATCCAGGGTCAGAAAGGAGAAGATATAGAAGAGATGATGTCAGAGATGAACCAGGCCCCCTCACACATACACAAAGCACCTTTGCAGGCAGGGGGAAGCATGCATTCCAACAATGGGTTCTAGAAATGCCACTTGTAGGAAAACCCCCAACCAGGAGGGGATACTGCTCCCTCTCTATGCACCCCTGCCTGGAGAACATTCCCCAGACACAGCAGCCCAGATTCCAAGATGCTGCATGGCACCATCCTCTCCACAAGACCTCCTGGGCACAGGAGTGAGTCCAGCTAGGCACCGATCCCAACCCATGGCTAAGCAAGCCCACACCATGGCTGAGCATGACCAACCTTCTCCACTGATGCATTGGATCGCAGCAACATTTTCTTCTGGGATTCCTTCTCTCTCAATTCAGCATTTCTGTAAAATGACTGCTTGTCAAGAGACTTGTTTGATGACTTGAATCTGCCTGTGCTAAAAGATACCTGGAAAGAAAGCCAGGCCTCCCAGGTCACATAAGGGTGCTCTCCTTCTCATGATGGACAGAGAGCAGAGACAAATGATAAAAAGTAGCCACTCTGCGACGCCTTCACTAGATCCTATACCTTGTGAAAAGCCCAACAGTCTATCTGGTATATGAGGAGCTTCAGACACCCTGAGGCTGAAAGATGCCCAATTTTCAGTGACAAACTGTTTTGCCTTCTAGAAAAAGGACTTCCTTTGCCTTTGCAGAAGACCTTTTCACAGAGGCGATTACCCTGGTTAAAAATGAGGCCAGAGGACTGGCGAGATACCTCAGCAGTCTAAAGCACTGGCTTAGGCAAGCTTAAGCACAGGGACTGCAGCTCGACCTCCTATACCACATGCTGTGCCATCCTCACCCCCAGGGTGGGCTGAGCCAGCCACCGAGAGAGAGAGACACCAAAGAGGCTGATCACTGCTCTAGAAGCTACAAAAGCCATGGGACAACACTGACCCTCTGATGTTGGTGTAAGTGTCTTGCAGTATTGTAAAGCATGAGTGCCTAACAAAGGAATTACTCCCAGCATACATGGCTCTATGCCTGCATGTGTTCAGAAAAGTTGCCTGGAGCAAGAATTGGTGCTTGATTATGGAAACAGCAGGATTGGTTCCCCCAGCACCACACAAAGGACCCCTGTACTCATCGTTGGGGTACTGTAGTCATACCCCTGCAGTTCAGGCAATAGTTCTTCCTGCTCCTTCTCCCTACCATGGAAAGAGAATTGTCATTCTTGGTCATTCCCAGAAGAGCCAGTCCTGGGGAACATCTGCAACAGGGCTCAAAGGAAGGGGATAGTGTTTGCTGCATCTTGGCATATGCACTGTGGTCTGGAGCCTAGGCCTGCTTGGAGCCTCTGTGGGACACTCCTGGGCCAGCACCTGGTACTCAAGTATGAGGAAGCAGTGCAAGCTCTAGCATCTGCTCTTAGGTTTTCAGGGCTGCAGTCTCCTCAGGGATTATCTCTATGTTTTTGGGCTCTGGAGCCTGGTGTAGCAGTGCTCTGGAAGTAGGGTTGTGTGCTTGAGGCAGACAACAGGTTAGACACAATGGGACCACAACAGGGAGGCACTCTGCCTTCCCACCTTGCTCAAAACCAGTGAGTGCATGGGAAAGCACCTTCTAGACACCCTGGGAAAGCATACCAAACAAAAAAACAAGCACACACCAAAGAAAGGAGGGAGAGACTCTCTCACCTGGTAGGACAGAGGCCTCTCTGGCTCCTTGGGGCCTGAGTGTCTCATCACCACAGGAGCTGACATCAGGGTCCGCTTTGGGCTGGCCCCGTTCATAGTCCTCTGGCCAGAGCAAGGGAGCTTCATGGTGGTCTTGTATGCCCACCTCTTCCCCATGCAGGTTTTTCTAGGCCTGCTGGCCACACATTCCTTTGCTTCTTGCAACTGTGTTGGGAAGAAAGCACCCCTGAAGGCACTGCAACATCCTAGAAAGAAACTTGAGCCTCCCCAGTCCAATGCCAATGGTTCTGGGTCCTCCAATTGCCTGAGAGCTTGCTCTCCAGAAACCTCACACCCTTTGAGCCTTCAGAGGAGAGCTTATAACCCATCCCTGTGCCAACCACTCATGCCCAAGTCATCAGAACTTCTGTGAGAAACCCATTCTCCCCATCTTTAAAGTAGACAGTGCTTTCTAAAGTTTTTAGTGACTGTTTTTAACCTGAGGAAAGTCACAAGTATAAAAGAAATGAAATGCCGAGCTGTTCTTGGGGAAGCCCCATCCACCAGAGCCCCTCAATTCTGCAGTTGCTTTCAAGCAGCTCTCCCTAGCATGCCTGGAAAACCACTGCACAGTTGACCCCTCAGTACCCTTCCAGCTTTAGTATTGTGTAATAAGGCAATTCCAAGCCTGTACAGGTTTCCTGGGTCCCCACCTTAAACCTGGTGACTTCAGAGCTGAAATAGAATTAGAGACTCCAGGCTCTGGAGTCAACTGCCTGACTTTGGCTCAGCCTTCTTGGTTGTAGGGCCTTAAACAAAGTGTTCAACCTCTTTGTGAAAGCCTCAGATTTCTCATCTGTTAAATGAATATAATCATAGGATCCGCCATCTGTCCTTGTGGCTCTCAGCCCCTCCAGAACACATCATTTGCCCTCCCTGCCCTTCTGGATCCTGGCCCAAGCTGAGATAAAAATCAGAGGAAGTTGCTGTGACCATACTTTCACAGGCTGCAAGGGCAGGGGGCCCATGGAGGCGTTGAAAGTCAAGATGGGCTTCAGCATGTTGATGTTCCAGAAGAGGAAGTCTCCATTGTAGGAGGAGGTCGCAAGGAACTGGTTCTGGTACTTTGCCATGCAGAGCACATCCTCCGTGTGAAAGGTCTGCCAGTGGTGGCACAAGAGCATTGGCTTGGCCTTGTGAAACCTGTGCTTGTGGCCAGGGACAAGAGGGCAAAGAGCATAGTAGCCTTTAATGCACTTTCAGGAGAACCATGGCCCATCAGACGCTGGGAGCCAACTTAAGAGAGTCTCAGGCGTTGGAGCTCATTTGAAGACCTGCCTCCTCTGACCTCATTTCCTAACTCTTTCTATGTGCCTGCCACAGGATTCCAAAGTAATCATTCTAATACACCCCCATTCAAATACCTGAGCAAGGGCTAGAGGAAAGGCAGAGGAAGTCACAGTCCCACAAAGGCCCTCTGAAAGAAAGGCACGTGGTGGTCCACCCTGCGACCTGCTCCTATCCCCAGTGCTTCCTGATGTTCCCCTTACCCTTCACATCTACCCCCGAAGATATCTCTGCCAAGTCATTCTGATGGTTTCCCAGGACTAGACCAGGTTTCCAGCTCCACCCTTCTACTCTTTTGTTGATAGCACTCCATACACTTTACAAGTGAAATTGTTTAATTATTTGACACAGACTGTGTTCTCCCTAAACTTCCTGCAAGCCTAATCCCCAATGTGAGGGAATGTGGAAGTAGGGCCTTTGGGAAGTGATTAAATCACCAGCATAGAGTCCTCATCAGTGAGACTGGGGCCCTTACAAAAGAGGTGTACACAGGTGGCCCCACACCTGCAATCTCAGGTCCTTGGATGAGGCACATGGTAGTGCCATTGCTTAAGACATCAATCATGGGGATGATAATCTAGCTCAGCCAGGCCAGGGACTGACGCTGGCACAGCCTGAGGCCTAGAAAAATGTATTTCGCATGTGAGAAGGACAAAATTTATAGAAACCAGAGGAGAAATGCATGGGAGAATTTCATATTCTCCAAATATTCATGTAATAAAATTTATTTCCGCAGCTGGAAAATGGTGGCACACCTCTATAATCCCAGCACCCAGGAGGCAAGCAGGAGGATCGCCTCAAGTGGGACACCAGCCTGAGCTAAACAGTGAGTTCAAGATACAAGGCCAGCCTAGACTATATAGCAAGATCCTGTCTCAAAAAATAAATAACAAAGGGCCCAGCAGGATGGCTCAGTGGTCTAAAGCACCTGCTTAGGAAAGCTTGGGTGGCTGCAGGGACCACAGTTTGATCCCCAGCACCACATTCTGCGCCAGCCCTGCCCTCAGGGCAGGCTGAGCAGTCCATAAAAATAAACAAAAAAACAAAAGTTCCGAAACAAGAAAAAAAAAATAAAATAAAAAATTCTAAAAAAAAATTAAATAGGGCCCAGCGGGATAGCTCAGTGGTCTAAAGCGCCTGCTTGGGAAAGCTTGGGTAGCTTCAGGGACCATGGTTCAATCCCCAGCACCACATGCTGCACCAGCCCTGCCCTCAAGGCAGGCTGAGCCGGCCATAAACTAAATAAAAACAAACAAAAGTTCTGAAACAAGAAAAAATAAATAAATAAAATAAAATAAAATAAATAACAAATAAAAACCAGTCTTCCAATATGAGGGTGCTGATGGTAGAATTTTTAGAAGATAATGAGGTCATAAGTGTGGAACTCCATGAATAGGATTAGTATCCTCTTAAAACAGGCTCCAGGGAGACCCTCTGGCCCTTCCATCAATTAAGGTTATAGCAAAAAGACTATTTTCAGGCTGAAAGTGCAGCTTGGCGGTAGAGTGCTTGCCCAGTATGCCCGAGGCCTACATTCTATCAACTGCACCACAGAAGCAGAACAAGTAGAAGAAAAGAAGGAAGGTTGATTTCTGTGAACCAGGAAATAAGTAATCACCAGACACCAAACCTACTAGCACCTTCATCTTGCCTCAAGAACTGCAAAACAAATTTCTGATGTTTATAAGCCACCTGGTCCATGGTATTCTGTTACAGCAGTTCAAACTAAGACATTCTGCCACAGAGATGTTCCAAAAGGATGAAGGTCCATCATTCTTGCTTATACCCATCCCCAATGTGTGGCAGGAAGTCTAAAATAATACATAAGCCTTAATGAATGATGAATGATGAATGAGTGGATAGAGGATGTGAGGAAACAATGGCCCACCATTACTTTCCTGCTTGGTAACTCAGGTACTAGGAAAGCTAGGAGGAACCCACAAAGTGAGAGAGAGAAAGCACTGGCCTTATCTGTTCGCCATCCACGCTTGCTACTCACATGAAACTAGTGATCCTCTTATTCCATCCCGTCATATAGTATACTTTGTTCATATGGACAATACCAGTAATCTGTTGGAGATGGAAGAAAACAAAACTCTAAAGCTCTCCAAGAGTTTGGCTCTGGGCCTCATGTGTCTTTCTCAATATACCAAGTGGAGAGGGGGTAGCTCAGTGGTGTAAGTACTTGCACCGGCAGTCCCAGTCAGGCACAGGAGATAGTGGTTCAATCCCCAGACCCACCCTTAAGGCAGCCTGATCCAGTCAAAAAAAAAAAAAAAAAAAAAAAAAAAAATTCTCAGTATACCAAACAAAAAGCCAAAACTCAATGAGGATCTTAATTCTCTTGAATTAAAATCGGCAGGAACAGGTAGGGAAATGGCTCGGTGGTACAGTGCCATTATCTAACTTAATGGGACCTAGACCATTGAATTTGATGACACTGTTTCCTTTCTTCAGTCTTTGCTAAGGACACAAAGACTAGGGCAGGCTTGAAGCCAAGCACTCTTGACCACATCACGCAGCCTTTCAGGGGTGCACAATAGAGTGTCCTAGGGTCCCAGGAGCTGTGGTTTGCTTCTGGCTTGAGCTGGCAGAGCAGACTGACCTCCACTTGGTCGGGGTTGGGGAAAGTCAGCAGACACTCTCCAGTGTTGTAGTTACACATCTTCATCGTGCCATCCAGCAAGCCCGTGAGAAGGCAACACTCGTGCGCATCCAGGGCCATGGCAGTGAGCTCCACGAGCCGAGCCCCAGACACTGAGAACTCCATCATCTTCTTTCCTGTTGTGACCTCCCACACACTCACTGTGCCCTGCTGGCAGCCACTCACCACCTGTTGGGGAGCACACTGCTGGGGCTGCTAGAGGTAAGGACTTCCACTGGCCACAGCGGCCTCCAGCCTGTCCAGGCCAGAGCCAGCCCGGCCCTGTGCACCACACACTAAGAAAGCCTTTCCAGGGATTTCCTGCAGCAGCACAAGCCACGGCATAAAGTAGACCTTCCCCAGCTGTGTCGCAAAGCTGACACTGCCCTTTAGAAGAAATCAGTTTGTTGAAGTCCCTGTGAACTCAGTCAGAATCCATCCAGAGAAAATAACCCCTGCTTCAGAAAAGATGCTTGCTGAAATATTATTAATCATGCAAGGTGGGAGGGCTAAACTCAGCCCACTCAGCAGGGAATACAGAAGCTGAAGGACTGTCACGTCACTCAGTGAAACATTTTGCTGCACCATAGCTGTTGCAATCAATGCAAGAGTAGCCCAGGAAGCTATTTCAGACCAACCCATTTATTGTTTGTTTGTTTGTTTTGTCTTTTTGAGACAGGGTCTCACTATGCAGTTCAGGCTGGCCTTGGGCTCACTTTTGTGGCCCAGGCTGGTCTCGAACTTGCACCAATCCTCCTGCCTCAGCCTCCCAAGTGCTGGGATTACAGGCATGCGCCACTACACCCCGCCCTCCAGAAAAGCTGTTTTAAAGCAACAGCTGCCTGACAGTATTTTTTTTTTTTCTTGTTTCAGAACTTTTGTTTGTTTATTCATTTTTATGACCGGCTCAGCCTGCCCTGAGGGCAGGGCTGACACAGCATGTAGTGCTGGGGATTGAACTGAGGTCCCTGCAGCCGCCTAAGCTTTCCTAAGCAGGCGCTTTAGACCACTGAGCCATCCTGCTGGGCCTGCCTGACAGTATTAAAGAGCCCTAATGCAGAAAGAGGTGCTGGGTGTGGTGCCAGGATGGGGAAAGGGAGGACAAGCTTTGGCCTTGTGTGGCCAATATTTGTCTTTGCTGATGCAGCCCACCCTGTGCAGACCCCCGGACACACAAGAGGTCCCACTGAAAGTGGGCAGAGGTCTTGGTAGCCCTGCTTTTGCTACTCAGAAATGATTCCATTACCCCACCTACTTTTCTCACCCAGAGACTCCTACTCTGGCCCAGAGCACTGACCAGGCCTCCCTCCTTCCCCACGTCAAACAGAGCCCAGCTGTGGTTTCCTTGAAAAATAGTCCCTGGGACAGCATCCACGCTGGCAGGGGCAGGAAGTGCCTGGGACTGGTGCTCCATCTCATTCTGAGTAAGGAAGCTGCCTGTCTAGAAGGAGCTGAGGCATCAGCCCAGGACATGAAGAGTTAGAGTCAGAAGTTCCAATGGCCAGCACCAGGAGCTGAGAGATTCAGCCTGTAGAGCTGCCTCCAGCCCCACTCCTACTACGCCAACACCACCACTACATGCCAGCAACTCTCAGCCCCGACGTGCACACAACAGCTCTAGGTCCCGCTCTGTGTCACCTGGCAATCATGCCAGGCTGAGGTGAACCCTGACACTCACCTGCTTGAAGATCTTGCTGTAGAGGACAGCACATAGGGCTGAATTGTGAGTTGTGGTCTTCCCTGATTTCATAGGCCCATGGGCCTCCAAGTATCCTTTCAGGATGCCAATCTGCAGTGAGGAGAGGGACAGACAGCTGGACAGTGGCTAAGACCCCTCTGCAATAGACTTCGGGGAGAAATTTCCAAAAACTGAAAATATCCAATATCCTGATTGCACCCAGGTAGATTCCCCACTCCTTAGGGCCCTGCTGCAATTCCTGCCCTACTCAGTGCTCCTCCTGGGATCAGGCCTCCAGAGCTTAATGGTCCACCTCAGCTTATGACTTCTGAGTAGCTATGTCCTCACTTAGGTATTCCCTCCAAGAAGCCTCTCCTGACCAGCCTGGCCTCAGGCTAGGCAAGGATCTCTCATGCTCCTGAGGTACCTAGCATCTAATCCTTTAACGGGACAGCGCTTTCTGCTAAACTACCTGGTTTTCTTCTAGGATAGTGGCTGAATATATTCTCAGGCCCCACAAAAAGGAGGAGTTGATGTTTGATGACCTCTACTAAACTTAAAATTCTTTTTGACAAGTGCCGAGAGCCGGGATCTGGCATTCAGCAAAGATGTGGAGAAACCCGAAACTCTCCAGCCCAATAAACTGCTATCTGGGGGACAACCAGCCAAGTATACAGGAGGACGTCTGTGTCCCCTACCAGAGGGGCCTGGCCAGTAGAGGGGGCGAGGCTTCAGTGGAATTCAGCCATAGAAGATACTCTATTTTTGGTGGAAACTCTCTAACCCTGAGCTGGTTCCCCTTGCAGCACCCCCAGACTCCCACCAGGGCACAGTTCCCATTCTGGCTAGTCTAACCCCATCTCTCCTGTCCTCCAGGGTAGGACAGACCTCACACCAGCAACAGCAACACCCTAGTTTGTAAGCAATCATCCCAACAGTGTTCTCAAGGTTTCTCTGTCAAGAGCTGCTCAGGCATGGGCCCCACCCCCAGAGTTAAGCCCCATATCCTCACAGAGCCAAAGGGGCATGGAGGAAGGTCTTAATAGGAAAGGTGTGTTTCAACACAGAGAGCCCCTCCTGCAGGCCTAGAGGGCAGGTGGCAAGTGCACAGATGCAGCAGCGATGAATGATGGACCAATTGGAACACACCCCCCAGCAAGTTTCTAGGTCAGGTCAGCAACTTCAACATCCTCAGGAGGGACAGGTGATGACAGGCCCTTGGCTGTCCTATGGGACAACAGAGCCTGGCTATAGTGCCCCATTTCTCAGGACCACACTTACAGAGTAGGTGCTGCAGATGAGGGTAATGTCGTTGGTATGGAAGTAGGCACTGGTGATGGGGTAGTTTCCCAGGGTAAACTGCTTCCTAGAGAAGGTCTGGAGGCACACATAGTCCTGCAGGTCCCACACACGTATGTTCTGGGAGTAGGAAACAGGTGCAAAGCCCTTAAGGCCTTGTGGATATCCCTGGGAGCAAGCACTTCTAATGCACACCCACAGCATTGGGTCTGACAGGATCACAACCGTGCAATGCTTGTACAACACAGGCACATGGTGAAGGACACAGCCGCATGCCCTAGGTCTCTACCTCCACTTGAGCTATTAACTCCAGAGGCTGAGGGTGAAGACAACAGGCACCCCTGCTCCAGACCCTCACTTGTTCCCCCTCTGCCTCATATTGGAAAGGCCAGCCTAGGTCAGAGAGTGGCTACCAACAGAGGTGCCCAAATGGCCTGCTTTGTCCCAGGATAGCCTGTTCTGCATTCATCTTGGGCTAAAAAACATTCCCCAGCTAAGCCCCCTATAGAAGGCCTGTAGGACCCATGTGGCTCACAGGCACTGCCAGAAAACAGGACTTGGAGCATGCCAGACCCAATCCGTACTTAGCCTCTGCCTATCACTAACCTCGCTGGCCTCAAGGACCTCAGCAAGCCCAGCCCTGTACTTTCCCCCTCCAGCATAGATCCTTCCTCAACTCATAGGCTGTGGGGAGAATCCCAGATAGCAGTGCACATGAATGAGAAAGGGCAGCATACACACTGGGAAGTGGCCCAGGGATCCCACAACCCCTAACAATTCTCCATCTACTAGCATTAGTCCCAGAAAAACAAACCTGTCCATGGTAAGAGGACACCCAGAGCTGTCAGCCAACCCCACTGTAGCAGGATGACCTGAGCAGCCAGCAGATGAGGCAGGATCTTGCCACTCAGGAACAAACTGCTGGGACCAAGTAGAGGAGCCTGGACTCCCAAGTAGCCAAAGAGGGCTCACTGGTAGACCTGGGAGGTGCAGATCTGAGGGCCAGGGGGCACAGGGCAAGGGGTCACAGGTATCAGGCACCTACTATGTGGAGATACTGCTTCCACTACCTGTTTGTACTCCTACAAACCATTCAGAAACCCAATCTATGGAAGAAGAAACTGAGGCTCAGAGAAGGAAGGGAACTGGCTAGGGCCACAAAGTAATGTCAGGCAAGACTACATAAATCCCAGCTTGGATAGACTGACAGGGCTGGACTCAGACCCCTCTGAGGGTTACCAGAGACCCATGCCCACCTTCATGGTAGTTCTACCTTGGATGCCTTCCTCCAGGCCTCTTCTGCACATAAGATGATGGGTAGGGAAGTTCCCTAACCATATTTTTTGGGCCTCAGACTCCTCCCATAATTGAGCCACTGGGCCTAGCTGAGCTAGATTACTTCTCCAAACGTCAGCACCATTCCCCAAGGAACAGAAATAGCAGGGAGACATGGAGTAGGGTACAGCTTGCTCCATGAGCATGGCACCTTGTCCCTGGAGATACTGATGAGGATGCTGCTGTTCCTGCTGTCCACGATGATGTGTGTCACTGAGGTCTGATGTCCCTTCATCAACCACACAGGCCTCTTTGAGATGAAGGGGTTCCACAAACGGATGTGGGAGTCATATCCACCAGTTACTAGGTTCAATAAATGGTAATTAACCACCAGGGGCCTCCACTGGGGGCTTTGTTCCAGAGCCAGACCGTGGACCCAGCCAGATCTGCTAGGCAGGGAGAAGCTTACCGTGACCCATCACTGTCCCTCTTCCCCATCCTCTCCACCACTGTCCCATGCACAGCCTACATCAGCAGTAATGAACCTCGGGCTACTAGCTGCTGAAGGGCTGTAATCACTGAAAGCTCTAAAAGGTTCTCCAACACTGACCTACAGCATCATACCGCCCCCTAGTGCCCATGAATGGAAACAAGCCTGGCAAGAAAGGCCAGACAGATGCTTGCCCTGGGCTATAATAGTCCCGAGGCCCCCATGACCCCCCCACATCCACTCAGCTAGGCCAGCAGCATCTGGGGAGCATAAAGACAACTTACCCAGGAAGTTCTTGTCTGCACAGTAATCAAAGCAAAGAATTCCTTTTTTTAAATTCAGCACTGAAAACCTACAATAATAAAGGGGTAAGGGCCATTGGGAGCAATGGGCTAGGCTCAGAGGCCAGCTTGGGCCCTATAGAAGATGGGGGCAAGGACCTCCAGGAGTCCTAGGAAGACTCTATCTGTCCATGCAGAGAGAAACAACTTAGAAATTGCTTAGGGCTCATCCTGCAGCCAAGGCAGGGCCAATCACTGCATGCCAAGTAGCAGTGGCTGCCTAACCAGCAGCCCATGGAGAAGGCACCTGCTTCCAGGTGAGCACAGAGCCAGAGAAGGAGCAGCTCCTTACACGTACAGACTCCCGCTACATCCAAGGGCAGCCATACAATTTTCATTTCAACTCTGCTGGGACAGGTATCCTCCCAGCCATATACAAATCTCCTGGGGACAGTGGGGAGTCCCTGTGCTGGGTCCTCCCTCACAGGTCACTTGGATGTCCCCTGACATTGTGAAGAGTACCGTCTGTTCCAAGCTAGAGATAAGAACACTAAAAGAAGTTAAGGCATTTGCCCAAGGTAACATAACCAATCACTGGCGTGGTCAGTATTTGGTCCAAGGGTTGGTATGGCAAAAAGTGACCATGGCTTAGTGACAAGCCACCCAGGAAAAGTGGCATGGCAGGGCTGGGAAAGCCTCAGAGTCTCACAGTGCTCTAGACAGGAGTTTTAGGACCATTGAGGCCTTCACAGTGCCCCTGCCACTGCTGCTCCTCCCAGCTTCATGCCCGTTGGCTCCTTTCTGCTTAATTTTTTTTCCTCTTGAACTTGATGCAAAGGACCTGTCAGAGGGCACTCATACCCTCTAACACAGCTCACCCTCAACTGAACCGACCCACACAGGTGCCTTCCTGGGGATACAGTGGCTGCCATCATCCACGTAGGCCAGTTCCCTCTCGCTCATTGTCACTCATGCTGCAGCCTCTGCCTAGCCCAGCTCCCTTCATTTCTGAACCAGCTCCAGCTGATTTCTTAACCTCCACTCTTGCTCCTGAAGTCTCCTCTGCACACCACAGCCTGAAGAATTCTCTAAAAAATCCAAACTTCAGCCGGGCGTGGTGGCTCACGCCTGTAATCCCAGCACTCGGGAGACTGAGGCAGGAGGATTGGTGCGAGTTCGAGACCAGCCTGGGCTACAAAAGTGAGCTCAGGACCAGCCTCAACTGCATAGTGAGACTCTGTCTCAAAAAGGCAAAAAAATAAATAAATAAATAAAAAATCCAAGCTTCAGGAAGTGTATTTTAGGGGTCTACAAGGTGTTCAGGGTCTCACTACTAGACTGGACTTATAGTGATCCACCTGTTTACAGTCTCCCAAGAGCTGGGACTATAGGTGTGTACCACCATGCCCAGTCTCAACTGCAGTCTCAGGGTGCCCTGGGTGTGAGGCCAGAAGGGCAGGGCCAGGGCTCAAACCCTTGACCCCTGTGCCCCTGTACCTGCTTCCAGGTGCTTTAATCCGCTGAGCTATTTGGTCAGCCCTCTTTTCTTTATTTTCAAACTGAATATATCCCCTTCTGTGCATTTACATGCAAATAACTTGAAGAATAGGCACCAAAAAATTAGCAGGAATAATTTCAGCTGATTCACTCACTCACTCGCTCACTCACTCAATTGTCAACTCCTACTCCCTGTCAAGATTCCAGGGGCATTGTGATGGTACCCTACCCTGTGGAGCTTTCCTTCTGGAGAAAAATGTAGAAGCAAGAATAAAGACAGAGAGACACAGGAATTGGGGCACAGATAAACCATGTGAGTCCTGCACAGGAAACAAGTGATTTGTTTTGTTTTGTTTTCTTTTGTTTTGTTGTCTTTTTCAGACAGGGTCTTGCTATGCAGTTCAGGCTGGCCTTGAGCTCACTTTTGTAGCCCAAGCTGGTCTCAAACTTGCACTGATCCTCCTGCCTCAGTCTCCCAAGTGCTGGGATTATAGGCATGCACCACCACACCCAGGGTTTGATTCTCACCACCACATGCCATGTTGGCCTATTCCAGGGAATGCTGAGCTGGCCACTAAGAACAGGAGGATCACTTTGAGTCAGAGCTCCATAGTGAGACCATGTACCAAATACTTAAAAAAAAAAAAGAGGAAAATAGAAATAGATAGATATAGATATCAATAGATAGATAGATAGAGAGATAGAGAGATAAAGATAGAGATATAAAGACTTGAAGGACCTCTTTCTGCCATCTTTCCACGCAGCCATAGTGGTACACATGAATGTCCTGGCTGATGCTCTCAAGAGCATCAACAATGCTGAAAAAAGAGGCAAATGCCAGGTCCTGATTAGGCCGTGCCCCAAAGTCATTGTCTGGTTTCTAACTGTGATGATGAAGCATGGTTACATCAGTGAATTTGAAATCATTGATGATCACAGGGTTGGAAAAATTGTTGTGAACCTCACAGGCCGGTTAAACAAGTGTGGTGTGATTAGCCCCAGGTTTGAGTACAGCTGAAAGACCTGGAAAAATGGCAGAATAACCTTCTCCCATCTCATCAGTTTGGTTTCATTGTATTGACAACCTCAGCTGGCATCATGGATCATGAAGAAGCGCGACGAAAACACACAGGAGGAAAATTCCTGGGATTCTTTTTCTAAGGATGTAAAACAAAAATAAAATGCCTCAGCGGACAAAAAAATAAAAATAAAAATAAATAAATAAATACTTGAAGGAAAGGTAGGGGAATGGGAAAAAATAACTTGTATCATCTACAGGTACAGATGCCTTAGAATGAATGTGATCACTATGTGATCATACCTAAAATGTACCAATAATCTTAATTTAAAATAAAATTAAATTAAAAATGAAACCATTCTCCAGCATATAGAATCCAAAAATAATGATAACAGAAAGGAGACTATCAGAAAAGAGGAAAGGAGTAAGGGTGTCAGGGTGGGTAATGGAGAGGTGAATATATTATATGCACTGAAACAAGGTGAATGAAACTGGGGGTGGGTGGGACAAGAGAGGCAATGAGGTGAGTGATCAGTATGTTATGTGCATGTATGAATGTGTCAAAATGAAACCTACTAATCTGTATAACTAATATTCACTAATAAAAAATCAGCCTTCACGTAACACAAATAAACAAACAGAAATTCACAAAAAAAGAAAGGGAAAGAAAGAAAACAAGAGACCTAAGTAGAAAAGAGTACTACAAGAAGTCAGGCAAGACTGCCTGGATCTCAGAGGACCAGTGTAGCTGGAGCAGAAAGAGGTGAAATCAGGAAGGAGCAGGGATAGCCCATGGAAACCTTCATGCGACAGAAAGGGGACCCTGACATCCCCCAACAACGGAGATCAAATATGACGAGAAGCTGAGTATAACACACACCAACAACAAGAAGCTGAGTATAACACACACCAAGACAACACAGAGACAATCTCAGCAAACCAGCTCCAAGCTAAACCCTGCTGCACTGTGTCATTCAAGCAGTGGAGACAGAACTAGACTCCCTACTGTGCCAGATGTTCTCTGAAGTACTCTTCCACCTGCAGGTGTTCCCAGGATCACAATGGACCTGCGAATGAGTGGAGCACTTCTGGGCCAAAAGGTGCTAACAAGACCACCACAAGGTCTGAGATAATGCCCTGATCAAAGGCTTGAAGATAGTTACATCCCCTCCCTAAGGTTCAAGTGCCCATTTGTTAAACAAAGAATGGGACTCAACCAAATGCTCCCCAACACAAGCTTCCAATTTCCTGTTGCTCTCCAAAAAGATACTGGGGCACAAGAGAAGAGGCAGGGTAACATGGCTGACAGGCACCTCCAGAGAAAATAACAGAGAGGAGGCTTTTGTTTACATGGTAAGGCTATGATGTTTTAATTTCTGCTTGGACATGCACTGAACCTGTACTATGTGACAAATAATTGATTTGTTTGAGAAACGGTCTCACTGTATATCCTATGTTGGCTTCAGACTTGCTGTGTAGCCAAGGCTGGCCACAAATTCGAGCTCCTCCTATTTCAGCCTCCTGAGTAATGGGATTACACATACATATCACCACACCCAGCTCTCATAAAAAGAAGCAAAAAGCTGGGGTATTTATTTTATTATTCTTATTTTTTATGAGCAGGATAGATTTATTAGGGGAAAGAAAGCTCCTATCTAGGAGAGGAACAGGAAGGGGGCCTGAGTGGGTTGTCCCAAGAAGGGGTATTTTAAAAATGCTCTATAGGGACCCGGTGGGATGGCTCAGTGGTCTAAAGCGCCTGCTTGGGAAAGCTTGGGGAGCTTCAGGGGCCTCGGATCAAACCCCGGCACCACATGCTGCGCCAGCCCTGCCCTCGGGGCGGGCTGAGCCGGTCATAAAAATGAATGAATAAACAAAGGAGCCCAAACCGCACCGCTGGGAGCTGAGCCTGCGCCCCTCTGCCCCGCCTCTGCGTTCCCGCGACTAACTTCCTGTTCCAGCCCAGCCCAAACCGCACCGCTGGGAGCTGAGCCCGCGCGCCTGCTGGGTCAGGATCCTTGGCCTGCCTTCCCTTTCCCCGCCCCCCCTTTTTTTTTTTGAACCCCTCC
>PVJA010023165.1:0-26438 GCA_004027025.1 Myocastor coypus | reverse complement strand
CATTATCTGAACTTCTTCATGGTCACTGGACTAATTAATTAATTAATTAAATTTTTTGCAGGTATGTATTTTATATTTGCCTAATTTTATTCTTCTGAAAATATATTTAATGAATACAATAATTAAATCCTTTAAATAATGCTTATGATAAAGATACAAAATCTATTCATGTTCTACAAAAATCAACCACCATATTGTTGTATTGTTAATAAAGTGGTAGAAGAACCTGAATGAATTTATACTAGTATATATCTATTCATTATTAGTCACTGTCTTTCAAGTATTATCCTTCAAGTAACAGGATGCTAGTTACATGCTTTTATGTAAACTACTATGGTTAGGAATGTGATATAGTATCACTAAATGCACTTACTTTCCCAAGATCATATCAAAATGACATGAAACTTATATACTACTCATTTAAATATATATCACATGACAATACTAGCACATGTCATTGAAATAAATCCCTAATTTCTATATTCAATAACTTATTAAATACTATGTTTCTAAGTACATGTTTACAATCATAATAAGACACTTTTCACTGTACTGTGAAACCAATTATTCAGTTGAAGCTGTATAAGATGAGATAATATAATTAATAAAACCAAGAAAAGAACCGGGTGTGGTGGCACACGCCTGTAATCCCAGAACTCGGGAGGCTGAGACAAGAGGATCAGTGCAAGTTCAAGACCAGCCTGGGCTACAAAATTGAGCTCAAGGCTAGCCTGAACTGCATAGCGAGACCCTGTCTCAAAAAGGGGGGAAAAAAAGAAAAAACAAGAAAAGAGTATTTAGAATGTTTCAAAAGTTTTCAAGTAGGAGTAGGTCACTTTGCTAAATGCTGTATGGGAAAGGAAATGGATCTTGTTTTTATTAAAATATTATGCTGCTGTTTATTTCTATGAAATATATGCTTTTGATACAGTATCAAAATATTGTCTGTTTAAGTGCTATTTGTTATTTGCAAAATATAGAAAAATGTGAAGCATTATTACCTGTGGACTGACAGCAAACTATGAGACTATATATGGTATATTAATACAATAGTAGCATGTATAATAGTTTACTCCCCCAGTGAAGTCAAGAAGAGCCATTAGAAGAAATTTAAAAGTATCACTTATCTGAAGCTATGAAAACAAAATTTAAAATCTCTACCTATACTGTTAGGAATGTATGCACCAATATGTAATATCATAAGCCTCCCAAAAAGTCACTTCATTTGTTGGGCTTTATCCATATATTTATGACTTGAATATTGCTTTTAAGTTTCTTAAATAAACTTGAGTGCATTTGGATTGCAATTTGAGATGCAAAAGTTATAGAAAGTTCATTTGATTTTCATTTTGGCATTGCTTGAGGGGAACATTTCTGGCTGCCTAGAGGTATAAGAAAAATTATAGAACATTATCTTAATTTCATTTCAAAGCAGATGAAAAATAAAAGCCATTTCCTTGAGCCACCTTCCCCCTGGCAACTACGCAGCCAAACCCACCAGAATGAGCCTAAGAATTAATAAATCCTTCAGGAGTGAAATTCTCAGCTCACTTCTACATCTCCAAGTGTACTGGATTTTTAACTGAAAAAATATCTAGCAAATTGCTTTATTAACTTTCTAGGTTGTGAATTATCTCATGTAAATGACTTAATTCAGAAATTATGATGCTCTTCAAGCAACATAAATCATTTAAAGAAATTTTTCTATAGGAAACCTTATGAATCTACTTGGATTTGTGTGCTACAAATATAGGGATGAAATGAATTGTCTGATAATAGTAGGTAATACTGCTAATACCATTATTAGTAGTAACGATAATATCGGTATTAATTATATTTAAGCCATGATTGTAAAAATATAAAGACAAATTTAAGTTCAAAATAGGGTTGAAATTTGTATAAACCAAGAATAAGCTCAAGAATAAACAAAGTTTATGAGCCATCTATGAAATTAGTGTCCAGCCTTCTTTCCTTATTAGTCTTATTTTTCTCTTTCAGTGAAGAGAAGCATGCACACAGTTAAATACAAGTTATATGTAAACATTCACTTTTTAAAAAAATATACCAATATGATTGCCATCAAATTATACCCATAACTACACCAAAAACTATTTTTATGCCCTGTGTGATAGCTAAATTTCCTTATAAGGGGACCTATAAGTCTCAATGCTAACAATCTTCATCAGCTTTTAATGTTTTTGAACTTCAAATGAATGAACACACAGAATATATTTGGGATAAGACTGCTTTCTATCGCTTAATACATGTTTGTGGAATTATCTACATTTTCTATTATAAGTCATTACTTATTGCAGTATAATACAGCAACAAATGAAATGAAAATGTCACATTTATTCATCCATCCACTAATGTCACACATCTGGGAAATTTTCACTTTGCTGTTAATGAAAATAAGTCTACTTTGAGCAAACATAACTACATTAAACTTACAGGCTTTCATTTATCAAAACAAATCACTGAAAAAGTAAAAAGTCAACCCACAAATGGGAAGAAAACATTTCAACTATGAGCTTATAAGAAGTTGATATCTAAAACTGATTTAAAAGGTAACATTAACAAAATGATATGTACCTCTAAAATAGCTAAACATATACTCAAGTAATCACGAAATAAAAAAATAATTAAATAATTTGACTTAAAAATGGGTAAAGTATGTCAATAGACAATTCACCAAAGAAAATGACCAAGCTACCATTTGGGGAACCACCAATCAACCATGATGTATGCCACACATATCAAGATGGCCAGTTTAAAAAAATAATAACAAACAAGTTTGATAAAAATATGGATAAATTGTAATGCTTTTACACTGTTGGGGGGAATGTAAAATCAAGCAATCACTTGTAGGACAGGAGAGAAATTCATACTGAAGATGGAATTATGTGACTGACCAATCGCACTTCTGATATGACAAAAGAACTCAAAGCAGGCTCACAGCATATGTGGGTTACTCACGTTCACCACAGCTACAACGCTAGTGTATGGGAGTGGCACAAGTTTCCCATGATAGATGAATGACAAAGAAAATGTGGTAAGTTTACATGTCATGTAATGTTATTTAAATTTTAAGAAATGAAAATCATGAAATATGCCGCAGCATGGGTACAACTTAGTGAAATTATGCAAAGTAAATTAAACCAGTTACAGACATATGGTTCCAGTGCTATGAAGGCCCTATGTTAGTCACAAATCTAGATATACAAAGTAAAAGCGTGATTGCTACAGGTGAGGGAGGGACAGGTAGAGCAGGAGGAATTAGCTTTTGTGGGTAGAGTTTCAGAATTTAAAATTCTTAAGGATGTATTGTACAACATACTGAAAATTTCTGAACTATACAGCTAAAAATGAGTAAGTTGGTGCCTTGGTTAATTTTCTTTCATTCCTGGGATGAAATACCTGACACTCAAAATTAAGGAAGGAAAGGTTCATTTAGTTCACAGCTTAGGGAGGTTTCAGTCCATACTCAGCTGGCTCCAAGTCAGAGTGGCACCTTGTGGAGGGCAGCCATTCATGGCTGCAGAGAACTGCAAACAGCAAGGGGAGGAGTGGCAGCAGACTAGTAGCAAGCCTCTCTACCCAGCTCCTATTGTCTTTAGGCTAGCCACAAAAGGCTGGGCATAGCACTCATACCCATCATTCCAGCTTTGTATCACGACTGAAGCATGAGCTTTAGAAGCCTGCTCTAATTACTGCCAGAGATTCTGAGAGGACACCTAGACACAAATAACAGGTACTAAGGTTGCCATTGTGGGCTTTTTATGACAACAAAGGTATAAAACATGCAGCACTGAACATTTGTATATGTTTACTTTGTTTTACCTACATGCACTTTTCTTTTGGAGACATACATAATTGGAAATGAAATTCTTAGGTTATATGATGTGTGTATGTTACAATTCAAAAGACATCGCTAAGTAGTTTTCAAAAATGATTTATTTACTGTACCATCAGAAATAGAAATGTTTCGCATCACAGTGAACACTTGCTATTATTATTATATTTTAATTTAAACCACTATGTTTACATGTGAAATATTGTACAGAGTTTGCATTTCTCTGGGGAATAATAATCTTATTGGCTATTTGATTATCTTCACTAGTGAAAAGCATAGTATGTTAACTCAAGCATATTTTTTAAATTTTACTTTTATTACATTTAATGAGAAATAACGATGGGACACTTTCAAACCACATTAGTAGTACATTTTAAAAATTTGAAACAATACATATTATTGTCCTCATATTAGTTATACAGAGCAAAGGGTGTAGATATTATAATTTTTCTAAAGTAATTGTTCTAATTGAACTAAGAGAAAGTAGTTGTGTACATAATCCAAAGTTCAATAATTGCAGTGGGTTATTGGTAAAACTGGCAATGTTGGAAGTTGCTTATTTAAGCTCAGCATTCTAATCTAGCTTTCTGTTTTATGCCTTGGGGTTAAACTTTTCTGCTAGGTGGTTTAGGACAAATTTAAACAAAACCTGTATAGCAAAACATGAAACTTTTATATCTCCTAAGGTCAGTCAAATTCCCTCAGGGTTTACTCTGGAACCATGTATAGTGCTTTGTAGAACTGTTGTTGGTGTTAGCCATCTGGATGAGTCACGGCCATTGCTGGACTAGTTTGCTCTCTGTGTAAGCCTGAGAGGATGTTTTCTCTCTAGGTGACTGTCCTTTGACACACTATACACCTTCAATTCCTATTCTCTGTAGCCCCATAATTTGCTTTAACAGGAAATTTGGGAAAGAGCTGAGTTATAGGATATTACAGTACAGGTTCTCTCTGTCCTGAATCCTCACTGACCTTGAAGGGGTAGGGCCAAAATAATTGCTATCCTTGTAGCCCTTCTTTTTCCCCAATTTTCAGTCTATAAACTTAAATTCTTAACCCTCTAGAAGAAAAAGTTAGTGATGCTATTACTCTATGACATAGCTACTTGAGCATAACATCACTGACTTTCTGAGTATCAAGCATCTTAGACTTAACTTGGAATTGGTATTTGCTATCAAACACTAATATTATAATAAATCTCTATAGAATGTGGTAAAAGCAGTTACACATTTTCATACATTTAGAAATCCAAGTATACACAAAATGGTAGCCAGTCCATTCTATGGCATTTTTCCTCATCTCTTACTCTCATTTAATATCCCTTTTTTGTTTTCTTGTAAACCAACCATTTATTTGAGAGAGAGTATAACAGTAACTGAAATTACATTAGAAGCAGCACACATCTAAAAGATCAGAATGACAGGCATTCCAAGCATATTTTTACTGTTACACATTGCTATCCTCAGTGTCAAAAACATTTTGGAGGTTCCTAGGACTATTATCTAATTCATCCTGTGTATATAAATGAATGGCTTTGCCCCCGCCATGCTTCCTACATATTCTGCTTGCAGTCACTTCATTGTTTAACCCATAAGTGCTGGATTTCCACTCAGCTGTTATGCTTGCATTTCTATTTCTTCGAGTTCTTATAATAGGGAAACTATATGATATGTACACATGTAGGTCTGGTTTATTTCGCTTATGAGTATATCTTCAAGATACATATATTTATATATGAAGTCCTCTAGTTTATCATACTTTATAACTGAGTAATATTACATTGTATAAAAATACCACGTCTTTTTCAACCATTCTTCAGATGATGGGCATTTTGCTTGTTTCCAAGATTTGGCTGTTACAGATTGTGCTGCTATAAACTTAGGTGCACAATAAACACTATGGTATGATGTTTTCAGTTCTTCTCGGAAAATTCCCATTAGGGGGATAGATGGACTCAAGCATATTTTTAAAACATGTATCTTCTTTATATTTGTTCTCAGGAAATATTTTAATATTGAATGTGAGCTAATAAACAACATATAAACCACAAATATATTCATATTCTTAGTGTCTTAGATTTTTTTTCCGTTAACTGTATTTTCTGATAAATAGAAATTTTAATCATACTGAGATAATTTTACTAATAGTTTCCTTTAGAGTGTTGTTTATGTCCTATTCTATAATCTGCCTTTAAAATGTATTATTATTATTGGATATTATTGTTTAACAGTCATATTGAAACACAAAATCTACCTAGAGGTATAGCTTGTCTACTATGTCAAGTGGTTATTAAAGATTTCTCCCTCTTTTCTTACATAAACTGGATACACTGTTGCTTCCTAAGATGAGCTACCCTTTTACTATTTTGTAATTGTGGCTTTACCATAAATCAGGAGTCATTCTACTTATGTGTACTTTATTACTCTGTAATTGTGTAATTTTTGCAGGTAGTATTACAATAAATATTGATTTTTTAAAATTTGATCTACTATTTAAAGTAATGGTTCTGGCTTTTCTTGCTTTAGAAATACTTGTATAAATTTAATCATCCAAACTTAAGTAAACACAACTGATAAACGTTTGACTGATTTTATGCTGAACTTCTATGTTTCCCATGAGACTGCCATGCAAGTAGTGAAGGTGATGCAATGAATTTATTGAAAATGAGACAGAAACTTAAGAGAATATGTATTGCCATTCTCATATCTTATTCAAAGAATGAGTTAAATAATAGGCAGTTTCAGAGAAAGATGTCACCTCAGATCCTTTGGTTCTTTTTTTCTGGAGACCATAAATATTCATGGCATCACCTTGATTTGTACTCCTCCACTCTTAGTGAACAATAAAACTCAGGAACAGTTCAGTAAGCAACACCAGATGCACCGGTCTGAAATCTCTCCTTTTGAGATGTATAACTAAATACTTCATTGATTCTCAGTGGATCTCTTGCTCTAAGTAGAAATTTAGCCTGGAAAACTTCATCATTCTCAAGACCACTTCCTTTTATAAAGTAATCTATTCTTTCAAGAAAAAAAAATGCCTTTATTTCCATGGTTTGCAGTCTAAAAGTTAATGATTAGGGAGTTGCACACCTCTGTAGATACAAAACCACAAGGAACAATATTACTGCAAAAACAGCTCATGAAACTGGATAACCTACAGTACGTAGTGTGAGCTTTCATATCCAGATAGCAGGCAAAACTCACTAAAACCTCAAAATACTGAAAACAAAAGGCTGGAGAGGTGGCTTGGGGCTAGAGTGTTGCCTTGCGTATGAAGGTCCTGGATGGAATCCCTAGCACCACATCACACCCTGGGTAAAACAAGTAAGCAAAATACAAGAAACAAGATGAAAGCCCTGAAGCACTAACCATTCTTAAACAAGGCAGATGAAGGTTGATGCTCTGCGGCCAAGAGTTACTCAAACACCTTCACAGCTTCTTGGCCTGTTCTGGGAACCAATTCATCACAGCTTTATACATCTCATTCCTAAAAACATGGACAAAATGTAGGCAGTCTCCTATGGGCATAGAGAAACATGCACCTAAAGGAAACACCTAACACCTATTTCAGGAAAAGAAATTACAGCCCAAGGTATTTTTACTAACTATATTCTAATAGCTATTAACTCAAGGACATACACTAAATGGGACTGATTTTAGAAATATGTATTTTATTTATTTCTCTGACATAAAATGAGCTTATATTTTAGCGAGAATCATTTAAACAAATGTCTGAAAACATCGATGCAACATTTTCTTTTTTCTTTCTTTTTTTTTTTTTTTTTTTTTGTGTGTGTGTGTGGAACTGGGGATTGAACTCAGGCCCTTGCACTTGTCAGGCAAGGGCTTATTCTACTGAGCTATCTGCCCAGCCCCACAACGTTTTCTTAAATGAAAATCACTTATACACACTGACTGTACTTATGACTGTAGTATTCTGTTTTTGTTAAACTATATTAGCTACCATCTTTGAGAGTCTAAATGAGGCTTTGATGAAGTGCATACTAAATATATTGCAGTAATTATTTGAAGGTCTTTCAAGTAATACTGTGCTCACTAAATCATGCATCACCAATGTTATGATTTGCAGTGTGATAAAGTTACGCTGCGGTAATTTCTTTGAAACATTGCAGCATATGGTGCCAGATACCAAGGGCATACTAATTAATGAGAAAATTAGCACATAGATATTTGTTCACTCTGATTCATCTGAAGCCAAGACTTACAGCATAACTCCAGAAGAAACTTGGAATTTTAAGTTTAACTTTCGATAAAAATTAATATTGGCCTTTCATAGCAATATAAACATAAATTATGTGTGGTGTGGTTTAGACAAAAAATTATGAGTTTCTTAATCATTTTATCTTTTCGTTTTCCAATAGGAAATATGTTAAGAAAGAGAAATTCACATGCTTTAAGAAAAGGTGTTTATCATTTTTTATTTTTTTACATCTGTTGTTCTAAAGACTAGCAACAGGTTTCAGGGTGGAGTTGTCTATAGGCTAAACATGCACTAGTCTAGTCACTTTTTTTATCTCAGTGACAAATAGAAATCATTAAACATTCAAGTATCTGCCCAACGTCATCCTGTCTGTTCAGGTAGTTTCTGTATCTAGGCAATATATATATATATATTTACCATGGCTGTGGTCCTGTAATACTAATGCATTTTGGGATTTTTATAGACTTGTTTATTTTAGTATTGTTTTGACTCATGTGAACTTAAAAGCATGAGTTCTGAAGCCAAATTACACATTGTCAAATTCCAGATCTACCATCTGTGAGTCTGTGGTCTAGGGATGGCACCTCTTCTCTCCTAGACACCGGTCTTTTTTTCATTTGTCATGGAAGCTATTATAAAATTTTATTCTGAGAGTTGTTGGAAGATTTATTGAAACATTCCAAGCAGAGCACACATCAGAATGCTTAGCACACAAAAATCGTTCAGCAAATGTAATAATTTGTTTTTATACTTCTTTCAGAATATTGATGAGGTAGTCATCATAGTTATTAGGACTATAGGTGAATAAATTTGAACAAAGGACATGATACCTGAGGAAGCTTGAGCAAACAGATTTTAATATATAGTCTGAGTTGAAAATCCAAAAGAACACTAAACTGTTACAATTGGGAAATACTTTGAAAACTTAAAGTAAAACAACCTTCAAAACCACTTTCAGGTCTGTGTATATTAGTTCATTGGGAAGATCTGGCCCTATGGTTTGCAGGGATGCCTAATGCCTGAAGCGCTGGGGTCAGTTTCAACTCCCATTCATACTCTCTTCCCATTTTTTTCAAAATCTTCAACTAATTTTGTGGAAATGAAGGATATTTATAAAGGAATTCTAGATTTTTCCAATTTTCCCCCCAGGAGACAAGAAAGTGTTCTTAAAGAATTGGTTACTGAGGCATAGTCAGAGGGATTATTCTGAGAACAGCCTTACAACTTGAAAGAGTAAAGCTTACGTGTCCTACATCAAATGGATTATTAAAGTGTGTTTAATATAAAAATCCAAAAGCATGACCATTAATAGAAACAGAACCATGTCATCCTTGTTAAAAACATGCAAATCATTAGAACATTTCATTGACTCCTCAATGACCCTATAAAGAATAGTTTGACCCTGAAAAAGCAAATTGAATTATGAACAGCCTTAATCATTCAGCAGAAAAGTTTAACCACAAGGCATGAAAAGTAAAGCTAGATTAACATGCTGAGCTGTAAAATGCTCAAGTCACTCCTCTCTGAGGGAATCTTTATTAATCTCAAGTACATAGAAATTTTCTTTCCCTATCTTCTTCCTGTATGTTTTGTTTTTCTTTTATGTTTTGCATACAATTTTAAAGTTTTAAAAATAAAGCATTTTAAATGCTAACAATTCCATGACAAGACTATTTTGAGTTAATGGGAAAATCTCACAACTGTATTTCCAGACAACTAGCCAAGCAATGGCCATGACTCATCCAGATGGCTAACACTGACAAAAGTTCTACAAAATGCTGTACATAGTTTCAAGGTAAATCCTGAGGGGATTTTATTGACCTTGTCAGATACAAAAACTACATGTTTGTTATGTAGGTATTTCTTTAACTTGCTCTTAACCACTCAGCAGAAAAGTTTAACCATGAGGTATAAAAAGTAAAGCCAGATTAGTATGCTGAGCTGTAAAAGGCTCAAGTCAACAGCTTCCAACATTACAAGTTCTGCTAATAACCCACCACCATTATGGAATATTGGACTATACATAGAACTAATTTCTGTTAATTCAATGAGAAGAAATATTTGTACCAATAGTGTTCAGAAAATTTATTATATCTACGTCTTGTACTTTGAACAACTACTATGAAGACGACAATATGCATTGTATCAATTTTTATTGTGACTTGGACCAACAGGATGGCTCAGCAGTCTAAAGCGCCTGCTTAGGCTACCACAGGGACCACAATTAAATCCCCGGCACCACATGCTGCACCAACCCCACCCCCAAGGCAGGCTGAATCGGTCATAACATACATACATATATACATACATACATACATACACTAAAAAATTTATGTTAAAAGGTTCACAACTCATAAATGGGCAGAGATGATGAAGTCCCTTCCATATAACTCATTTTAAAAAACAAAAAAAGAACAAAACAACACCCCCCCAAAAAAAAAAAAAAAACCCACACTTGCAAAAATCTGAGTGTTGTGTGAAGATAGATATTTAGAAACATCTGGCTCTAATTCTATTATTCTCATAATAGGAAATTTATAATCCAGGGCTAATTGACATTCAATTGCATTTTCTAAGACTTAATATTTATTTAAAGTGATTATATAGATACTGCTTATATTGATGACTTGCAAAGATGTCTTGCTTTTTCTTTTTCTTTTTCTTTTTTTTCTTGAAGGCAGGGTATTGAGACAGGGTCTCCCTACATGGGCCAGGCTAGCATCAGGCTCCTGGTGATTCTTGTATGTCAGCCTCCAAGGTGCTAGGATTATACATATGGACCACCATGCCCAGCTCTTTTCTGTATTGAAAGGCTACACAATGTTCCATGCATTCCTGGAAAGTAAACAGTATACTGTACATATCATAGTAATTTAGATAATTCTCACCACATCCTGTTTTTTCACATGTCATCCATATATAAAAGATTTTTAGTATCTTTAGATCCTTAACAGTCTTCAAAATGGAAAATGTGAGTATCTTCTGAGAACAAACCTCAAAATGCTCAATGCTGACAAGTTAATAATAAAATTAAGCTTTAAGGAACTGGAGGCAATTACTGTAAGGAAAATACAATTGATTTATATCTTCAAATGAAAGATAAGGATATATACAGGCATGGAAGTAAAGCTCTCCCTGGCCATAAGGAGGGAAGTGCTGAGTAGGTTGCCTAAAAGATTCTTATTCTATCAGGTATTCTAAGGGCGTGAGACTTTGTAATTTTTAGAGTCCAATCCCTGGGCTTTCCAGTGGTCGCCAGGACCAGTGTCCAGCCAGTGTCCAGGCAGCACCCATGCACCCTTGAGGCAATGGCCAGGTGAGTCACTCCCTGAAGACATCCCAGATGGTTGAAGGACACCTGGCAGATGTTTTAAGGTTCCTGGATGATTGTGATTCGATGACTCCTTTTGGAGCTTTTCAACTCTCTTATGGGGGAGTTAGGTTCAGGAGGGCTAGACTCTTCACAAGACAGAAAAGGGGGAGCAAGGTAGCAAGTCTGTATTCTGACCTGATTCTTTGTTTTCCAGGCCATGTGTCACTTGTTTCTTCCTCCCTGAAACATCCCCATGGAATTGGACTTCAATAAGAGCTCCTGTGACACCTTGTATATCATGTTACTTTCCAGCAAATTAGACTTTGCAATGATCTGTACGTTGTGTCAGCTGACAAAGAGAATGAATGCCATAAAGGTTACTCAATGTTCTGGATTCTGACAATCCAAAGAAGGATTACGTATGATTTAATACCTTAGCCATCTACCTGAATCTTGGGAAAAGAATGCTTGAGAAAATGAAGGGGATGGAAACATTCCAAAGGATTAGGAAGTGATGACAAATTTCAAAATGTGCAAAAGGAGGGTGAGGGAAAATAAGCTGTGCTATAGACAACTTTCTAAAGGAGCAGCCCTGTTTCAGTATGCACAGTATCAGGCCAGACTTGCATTCAGCTGATAGCAAAAGTGACCCCCCCTCCTCTGCCTATGTATCCACTTTGCGCTTATTAGGTATATGCATGAAGTGCAACAGTAGGCAATTAAAACCTGGCGTGGTAACTACAGTATAAACTGGAACCCAGTCTCCTTTCTTTGCACTTGGTTTGTGTCCTTCAGTTTATCAGAGAGCTATAGAATGGCTTCAGAGAACCACTCATCTCATTAAAAATGGAGAGAGGGGGCCCAGCAGGATGGCTCAGTGGTCTAAAGCGCCCGCTTGGGAAAGCTTGGGCAGCTTCAGGGACTCCGGTTCAATCCCAGGCACCACATGCTGCACCAGCCCTGCCCTCGGGGAGGGCTGAGCCGGCCTTAAAAATGAGTGAATAAACAAACAAAGGTTCTGAAACAAGAAAAAAATAAATAAATAAAATTAAAAAGAAAAAAAGAATGTAATGCCAGGCATGGTGGCTCACGCCTGTAATCCCAGCACTTTTGAAGGCTGAAGCAGGAGGATCAGTGTGAGTTCGAGACTAGCCTGGGCTACAGAAGTGAGCTCAAGGCCAGCCTGAACTGCATAATGAGACCCTGTCTCAAAAAAGACAAATAAATAAATAAATAAATAAATAAATAAATTAAATAAAAATGGAGAGAGCCAGCTAGATAGCTCAGCAGATGAAAGTGCCTGCTTAGGTAGTCACAGGGACTGAGCTTTGATCCCTTGTGTGCTGTGCCAGCTCTGTCCCCAGGGCATGCTGTGACAGCGATTGACACTGGGCATGGTGGCGAGCTCCCGCAATCCCAGCACTTGGGAGGCTGAAAACAGGAGGATCACTACGAGTCCGAACTCTGTAGTGACACTCTGTAGATCCTGTACTAAATACAATTTTTAAAAATCAGAATAAAGAATAAAGGGATCTTTCCTAGAGGTTATAAAAATTTTACCTACATTTCATGCAAACGCTATTTATGCAAGAAAAACTGAGCATTTTCTTTATTCAGTACCACATGGGCATGCACAACTATAAAGTTCTGTCCTGAATAAGGTAAGAACACATGGTTGGTAGGCAGCTAACAGCTTATTAAGATATAGTGGAGCCAATTGGAAATGAACCTCATTATAAACATGATAGTTATATAAATAAAAACATTAGATATTTCATTTAGTTTAAGAAAATTTGTAAAACCACCTACCGGGAGCAATAAAATAGGAATTTTTTCAGATATTAAACCTCTTTAATGAAATTTATTTCCTCAGACAATTCCTTCTTCTTCTCCTTCTTCTCCTTCTCCTTCTCCTTCTCCTTCTCCTTCTCCTTCTCCTTCTCCTTCTCCTTCTCCTTCTCCTTCTCCTTCTCCTTCTCCTTCTCCTTCTCCTTCTCCTTCTCCTTCTCCTTCTCCTTCTCCTTCTCCTTCTCCTTCTTCTTCTTCTTCTTCTTCTTTTGTATTTTAGGTAAAGGTCTACACGGTGTTCAGAATCTCACTACAATACCGAACTCATAGTAATCTGCTTGTTTACAGCCTCCCAAGAGCTGGGATTATAAGTGCGCACCACCACACCCACACCCAGTTGCAATTATGGCCTCAGCCTGCCTCGGGGGTGGGGCCCTCATGGCAAGCCCGGGGATCAAATCCCCGCCCCTGTGTAGATAACCTTCTTAACATGCAAAAAATATATTTGATAAGATAGCAAACAGCATTTAAATAGAAGCGGGCTAAGCAGCAATGAACAATTTTCTTTAGTCGATCAAACAAAAAATCTATTCTGCATAAAGGATTTAAAAATAGTTTTCCCATTGTAATGGACTTGCCACTAGGAAAATATATGAAAATTTAATCAATATAAAGCATTTTTCTATTTATATTTGGACTTCTCATACAGGAGAAAGCATGTAATGTTTAAACTCCTGTGTTCACTTTATTTCTTTAACATTATGGTTTCAAGGTGCACTCATTTATCTGCAGTCACAAAAAGGAAAGTTTGTTTCTTTTGTGAATTTAAGTTTAAAGTCTATTCCTGAAATGATTTTTAATTTTATTATTAATTATTTTGCAAGATTTTTCTGAAATCACAATGAAAATCTTTTTACTCCATTTGTTTTCTGTTTATCAAAGTCTGATATCTTAGAGCTTCTTTTGATTTATTATATTTTTAGCTCATGCTAAAATCATTTAATATTTTCAGAAATTTCATTCTGATAATTAAATTCTTTCTCTTAATACTAGACAGGACTTTGTTGTCATAGCAAGGTATGTTTTCAAATAAATAAATTGTAAGAAAATAAAAATGTAATGGCACAGGGAAAAAACTGCAAAAGCAAAACAAGTGGTACTACACTGTGATTTTTATTGGCATTTTTCTAATGACTAAATATGCATGTTTTTGTATATGCATATGGACCATTTAGATATCTTGGAGGAAAAAAACAAAAGTCTATGTTTTCTTAAAAAAAAAAAAAAAAAAAAAAAAAAGGAGAATAATATGCCAGAATAGCTTCTCAATATTCATGATTCTTAGGCATTAATATTACTATTGCAAACACTTCAAAGATAGGTTGTGAGAAGGACTTGCCTCTTTTATTGCCTTCTTTTCTTGAAGACTTTGTTCCTTTGCATCTACTCCGTTTGCGTAATACTGCAGTCTCAGCAATTTGTGATGGAAGTGTCCCTTTTAGTGTGAGAGTTTCCTTGTCCAGGCTGAATTGTAGTGCTCTGTGATCTAATTCTCTGCTGTGCATGCTTCTTAAAGTCTTTGCTATCCTTCTTGGTTTATAATGATTTTCTAAACAGGACCCTCTAAATTTCCATATTAAGTGAGATTTGAGGAAGATTTCCTGTTTAGATTTCCCTTTTCTTTCCTGTGCTTCTTCTTACATAGGTGGTAATAAAAATATAAATTATTGATATAAGTGAGGAGCTGGGATGTTTACACTTTGGAATTTTGGTGTTATACCATTTTGTAGATACTAAATTTATCAAAATATTGTATTAGCCTAGTTATATTTTTTACTTTAGGGACAGTTGGAGTTGTTAAATCTGTATCACTGCTGCCACATGTTACCCAAAATGCTCTTAATTTTTTTCTATATATCCAGATATATATTGATTTTACTATATCAGTATTTCCATCCTATTTTATAGCCATTTCTGATTTCATCCCATGGTTTTTTTCTCATCAAAATCTGAGTTTATACAACAGTGCTTGTTTATGATGATATCTCATTAATATTTGGAAAATGTAATTAGTATTAGAACATGGGAAGTCTTCACTTTGACTCTTATTTTTATATTGGGCATTTCTGTGTGTACAGACACAACATATCCAAACAATATATAGATGAGCGGGATTTTCTCCATTAAAGACAGAGAATTTAGATTCATAGAGAATATTATTTTTAGCTAAAACCTAAGGATAACTCAAATTTAATTATCAAGGATGTACCAGTTGTTCTCTGATGTGCAGTCTCTGGTACTGTTTTTATAAAGCAACTGAGAGGTGGACTCATTACAGCAAACAAATAATTGCACCTAAATTATGCATTCATTTTAAACTACAGCATGTATTTGTATTTTCTGTAAAAACCAGATTTTAGAGAAGCAACCACAAAACATTAAATATTTCATTGTGTTTTTAAAAACAATATTCTTGTTAATGATAATCTTCCTAACATTTCAAAACATAAAATTGTATATGTAGTTTCCAAAACCAGGTTAGAGTTGAACAAATTCTTTGATTTAAAAGCATGGAAAACACTACTAAACATGGTTCACAAGCAGATGAAACATTTCAGATCTGACATTATTGAAGGAGTTTTTTGGATATGTAGGATCATTATGAATAAGGATCACAAACAGCACTCGCTTTTATAGACATCTTTGCAGAGAAGGTTAGAGATTGTATAAAACAGTTCAGAATGTTCTCAGTCTGAAGAAAGGAAAATGTCTCACACAGTGATACCTTTGTAATTGCTCTCAAATGTCTTCCCATCTTCATGACTTACAGGTTGTCTCGAAGACAAACTAACCTTCTTCTTCCCTATTCACTCTTAGCCTGCACTTGAATTCTCCCAGGAGCTGAGGATTAAGTTCTAATCAGAGGGACAAGGATGATGATAATGAGTTTCATTCACATTATCAAGGCAAATGATTGGTAAATCTTTACATTTAATTATCAAAGTGTAAGCCAATATTCTCTTAATAGCTTAGCTCAGCTTCCTCTAAATCAGAGGAAGAAAACATCTGAGAGATTATTCATTCTATAATATCTTGGTGATTCTATTTTTGACGTTTTAGCTGCAGCTATGGCCTGATGAGAAGACTGAAGATTGACATCCCCCACCTTTCCTACCGCAAGTACAGTGCAACCTCTGAAGTGTTTGCCAATGATGTAAAGGAAAAGCTGTCAGGATTGTTCAGGATTCACAAACATCTTTGAAAAATAAATACAACAATTATAGGTTGACTGCGTTTGATCATAAATCACAATACAAGTAGGTCTGCATTCAGAATTAAAAATTTGAATTAATAAGTTAGACAGCATGCTTTTATTTTAAAAAAAAATTCTTCAAAACTCTGCCTACCTGTTACTACATCAAACAACCTTGTAAAGAATTGGAAAGAATTATTATTTTAAAACTAGACATAAAAGCTGGGACACTTCTCAGTTTATGATTCTTAGCAATAATGGGCTTTGTACAAACGCAAGCCTGGCCCGTGTTCCCCGCCCCCGTCCCCGCCCCATGTTGCTAAATGATGCAAGCGCCACTTCAATCTGCACACGCTGAAGAACAAAATCACCGCATCTTTGGCTTTCAAGTCTGTGCAGGTCTGCAACCTCCTGCTCATCTAAATGAAATGAACTGCGATTGTATCACTATAATATTATCTATAATTATCTTCTGATTTCTGATTCATCAAGACGGAGAGCTAAGTCACATAATCCATCCTGTTACTCTCTTCTTCAAAACAACATTTTATGGCCTTGTGAATTGGAACACATTTTACAGCTAAATGTTTTGGCAGACAGAAGGGTAGAAATAGAGTAAATTGCCTAATCAAAGGGACAGAGATTTGCAGGCTCAACACTAAAGTTTTAATGACAGGGTTTAACTAGGGTCAGTCCTCTAATTATAGGCTGCTTTACTAATCCATTATCCAAGTTACCTTTAATTCTGAATAAGTGAAACTGAGAATCATGTTCTGATGAATCTTTTTGTTAACTTCATCTTCATTTGTCCAAGTTAAAAGACCTGAAATAGGAAGCATGCATGTACTATTCCAAGCAGAAACTATAAGTTTAAAAAGAGCATCAAGCAAGCTCTATATTCTATGGGCATAAGCATGAGCATTTTGTGAAACTATAACTCCTGTCTTATTTATTTTCCAAAGCCACAACACTGTCCAAAATTCATTTGTGAAAGTAACAGAACTCTTACTTTACATTATTTTTTTTTCTTTTGCTTGCTACTTTGAGTGAATGGGATTTAGAAAAGGGCCAACATTGGAAAAATATTTGGGGAAAGAGTTTATGTGACATAGAAATTAGGATGGTCACTTTAAACTTGGGATAGAGTGAAAAATATACTGTTACTCTTTCATTCCACAGTGTTTTACTCTAGAAGCCAAATAGCATATGACATAGTAGCCTACATAGGGATACTTAAGCCTGTGGCCAACTCATCTCTGAAGGTAATACTATCAACCCTGGGTATAGGTCAAAGAGAAGAGCAATCAATTTTGTGATCAAAAATTTGATTAAAGCCGGGCATGGTGGCTCACGCCTGTAATCCCAGCACTCGGGAGGCTGAGGCAGGAGGATCCCTGCGAGTTCGAGACCAGCCTGGGCTACAAAACTGAGCTCAAGGCCAGCCTGAACTGCATAGTGAAACCCTGTCTCAAAAAGGCAAAAAGGCAAAAAAAAAAAAAAAAAAAAGAAAAGAAAATTTGATTAAATGATAAGCTATAAATGAATAAAGAAAAATGTTTGTCCTTGCATTTTTTTCCTGTGTTCTATTTTCTTTTCCTTCCTTGAATATATTTAAATTGTGATTAAAATGTAACAAAAAGTGATTTCGCTGGGTAGCTCCTACACTGGTAAGCTAGGAGCCTATTGTTATACGTGCAGCATGTATGTCATCGACTATGGCAAGGCATGTTCTATTTGGTACACCTACATGGCTTTTAGCACCCCACCGTGCATCCTCATCAGTTCTTATTTCACGTGGTGCCTCACATTGCCTTCCTCAAGGCCTCACCTCCTGACCATGAACTGGCTCCCAACAACCACCTGTGTCCCTTCCATTCCCAATACTTGCACCATCCTATGAGCTCACCACACACAGTCAGAGACGGCCGTGAAAGGGAATGACGACCTCTCTGGTACTGAACCTGTGACTCACTAGAAACAAGATTTCTGTTTCTCTCTGAGGCAAAGACTTGAGGTCAATTTTTGCTGAAGAAAATCTGCCCCTCCCTCAGGCCTACAAATATCTGATAAGTAGCTAAAAATCACAGAAAATCATGATTTCATTTTGTCTCTGTGTCCTTTAAACCTTTGAATCAAATCATTATGCAGCTTTTCATTGAAGCATATTAATTATTTAGGGATTGTCTGAAAGTGTGTAAAAATTTCTGATTACCCCTAATTTATATAACCTGCCTTAACTAAAAGAACAGGAATACCAAAATAAGAGCTGTACAGTAGTCTCTCATTATTTCATGGTTCCACTTTCACAGACTCACTGTTTCCCAGATTTTCAAAAAAATGTTAATCTAAATCATTTAACAGCCAGGCGTGGTGGCTCACGCCTGTAATCCTAGCACTAGGGAGGCTGAGGCAGGAGGATCGGTGTGAGTTCGAGACCAGCCTGGGCTACAAAAGTGAGCTCAAAATCAGCCTGAACTGCATAGTGAGACCCTGTGTCAAAAAAGACAAAAAAAAAAATCATTTATCGTGGATTTCTCATTATATGGCAGGATTTTTCAGCACCCTACAGAAAATGTATGTTGTTAAAATTATGTAGGTTTATGAGTTTAGAAAATGGTTAAGAACATTACAAGTGTTTTTAAAAGTTAAAAGTATGGGAAATGTTTATAAGACTATGGGAAGGATTTATAAAGCCATATATATACTAAAATAGATAAGACATCCCTACTTCACATATTTTCACTAATTGTGGGGTATCTGGAATACAATCTCTGTGATAAGTGACCGACCAGTGTTCAGGGTCATTGAACTACTGACACCCAAACATTTGTACTCATTTTACTAAATCTATAGCTTTGTACTCTAACAAAGCAGCCACAAAATTAAGACAGCCTGAAACAAAATAATCTCATGGGCAATGAGTTGTCCTTCAAGCAGCAGAACCTTTTTGAGCTATCTCACAAGTTTCCACCTGCTGTTATGATGGGTGAAACCCTGGCCATGCCAGCAAACTCGTAACAGCTAGCCCATTACTTTGTGAGCAAAGCAGTCCGATGCTTTTCATCAGAGCTGTTCCTCTCTTTTTCTGCCTAGTAAATTTGCCTATGCTTCTCACTAAGATATGTTAAAATTACTATTCTAATTTGATGGCTCAAAAATCCATTCTCCAGGGCAAGTTAAGAATCTGTTTTCCGACCGGGCGTGGTGGCTCACGCCTGTAATCCCAGCACTTGGGAAGCTGAGGCAGGAGGATTGCTGTGAGTTCGAGACCAGCCTGGGCTACAAAAGTGAGCTCAAGGCCAGCCTCAACTGCATATCGAGACCCTGTCTCAAAAAGACAAAAAAAAAAAAAAAAAAAAAAAAGAATCTGTTTTCCCATCTGGGCTAAACTTGCTAGTGACGCTCTCTCAGATTTCCCCCAAAATGCTAACAAGCTGCTCTGGGAACCAGTTGTGTTTTAACACACTGCAGAGAGACTACCATGCCTGACATTTTTACCTCTCAGATATTATTTCCTTGCTTTTCTTTTTTCCTCTGAGAAAAAAAGTATATACTTAGGATAGCCAGATGGACTCAGTTTGGATGATTCCAATTTTGTTGGCAACATCCAATGCATCATAATCGGGAGCCAGCCGAACATATGCCTTCTTCTCTCCATCAGGCCTGATTAGGGTACTGACCTTGGCAACATCAGTGTCATAGAGCTTCTTTACAGCTTGCTTGATTCGGTGCTTATTGGCTTTGACACCCACAAAGAACACAAGTGTGTTGCTGTCCTCGATCTGCGGTCAGGGGAGCTTGATGATGGTGTACTGCTCAAGTTTGTTTCTCCTGGGGGCGCTCTTCAGAAGGTATTTGGGCTGCCTCCAGAGCCGCAGTGTCTTGGGACGGCAGAAGGTGGGTGACGTTCTTGTCTTCTTCTTTTTGTGGCTGTGGATGCCTTTCAGCACGGCCCTCTTGGCCTTCAGAGCTTTTGCTTCGGTTTCAGCTTTGGGAGGGGCAGGGCCTTCCTTCTTTGTCTTCAGTGCCATCTTGGTAAAAAGCCATTATCTTTTCTTGAGGAACTTTGTTCAATCTAGGTTATACACAGTCCTGGATATACATGAAACCTGGTGAAGAAATAATTAGACAAACTTAAGGTTTTAATTTCAAATCCAATTTTCAAAGACTACTATGTTTGAACGAGATCTTGCAATTGATTTTATGTCATGTTTGCCTTTTAACTTTTCTGCTATAATAGTTTTCTTCATTTTGAAAAAAAATGCAACTGATAAAGAAGAGGGAATAATAAAAGAAAACAAAGAAGGAAAAGGGAAAGAAGAAAAGGAAGGAATCAAGGCAACAGGATGAAAGGAAGTAAAAAAAAAAAAGAAAAAAAGAAAGGAAAATTATCTTTGCCCAAATACTAAAATTCTTGAATATCTCTAGTGTCAGCTCTTTTATGTCATGATTCACCTACTCTTACACATATAATTTTTTTTTTTATTTTCAAGACCTCTTGTATCTCATGGCATCTTACCAGTCATTAGAAAACAAAACAAAAAGGAAGATGTACAAATTATCTCTTTCTCCAATATTCAAAATCTGTATCTTTTAATTGCCTGTGGTGAACATAGGACAATATGACTCAGAAAAGCTAAATTATTAACTCTTTGGGTTGATCCAGGGCTGTCATCTCAACAGTTCTAAAACAATCTTCAGATTTTCAATTCCACATTTTCTTTTCTAAAATTGATCTGAAATGCTGATTCAAAATTTAAAACATACTAAAATCCCAACTTACCCCAGAAAGATTGGCTATCATTAAATGATAATAAATACTGAAAAGGCTGTGTAGAAAAGGTAGGTAAGAATAAAGAACAAAAGATAAGTATGAAATGCCTAAGAATTTCATGAAGAACTAGTTAATGTAATATTTACATTCTACTGAAATCTATTGTATATCTCCATACCATTGTCACGTCAATTTCTTTCTGTTAATTAGCTTCTAATATATTGCTTGAAAATACATACAGTATTAGTTGAACATGGATCAATGTGTTCTAATCTAAAGAATGCTACCATTTTAATAGAATAGTGAATTTCAATGTCATTTCAACTCATTAAATACTTTTAAGCCTTTTACCGTGTATCATTCCTTTTACTGGGGGCTGGTGGGTAATATTATACTAGATACAAAGGTCATGACCTTTTTTGGTGAGAATAACATTTACCTGAGAGAAAAGAAATTAAACTATACTGATAAGGTGGAGACAATCACCAGTGGATACTATGCACATAACATAGAAGCATATTAAGAAGTGTCACAGAAGCTTGTTGAGAAGTATAAGCTGCTAGCCGAGTTGAGCATGACCTTCTGAGTTGAGAAATATTACAAAGGACTGCCAGGTTCTTACACAAGGGCGATGATACAATATTTACACAGGTGGAGTCTGACTGATTTCACTTGTGAGCATGGTCTCTATTTGTATTCATTTACCTACAAAAGCCTTTGGTTTATCTTTATTTATAGCTGAATAATTACTCCATTGCATAAAAATACTACATCTTTTATATCCATTCCTTGGTTGATGGACATTTGGGCTGTTTCCAAAATTAGGCTAGGACAAATTACACTGCTGTAAACATATGTCGTTGTGGTGTGATGTTTTCAGTTCTTCTGGAAACACACCCAGAAGGGAAATAGTTGGGTTCAATGGGAACTCCAATCCTGGTTGCTTTGTGAGTCTCCACCTTGATTTCTACAGTGGTTGTACCGGTCTACACTCCCACCAACGGTGGGGAGCGAATTTTTTTTTCCCCTCAGCCTTGCCAGCACTTGTTATTGGTTAATTTTTTATATAGTAGCCATCCTTTGTGAGGTAAGATGGAATTGCAGTGTTGTGTTAATATGATTTTTTCCAATGACCAATAAGTCAATAAGCTACGAAAGGTACAATAGATACTGTGAAAGGAGAAGAAACTGCTCAAAAGGAAAGAACTGGGATAAGAGAAAGGAGAAAAGAAGGAATATAATATATAAGGTAAGATAACTGTACTACTAACTTCTATTAGTTCACTGAAAGGAGCACCTATATCTCATATCTGGGCAACTACTTAGAAGGCTACAATCTTCAATACAATAACCATCATAAATAGCTTACCATCAGATCTTGAAATTCTGGGCCTTTTATTGTGTTTTAATCTTTAAAATGGGAAAAAAAAGAAATATTACAATGGAAAATCACTTATACAAACACATATTAAATAATTAAAATAATGTACAAGGGATGATTAAAATACTTAGTGAGTACTTACATTTAAGAAATGGTTACAATTAAAGCCGCACTGATATTCCAGAACACTCCCCTCACTTGACACACATCCCTTGGTCCTGCTACCTTTGCAGCAGCTCTGGTTGTCACTTTCATGAGTGTCTTGGTAAAGTGTGATCCTAAATGAAGCAAGTGCTGCTACTACATGCCATCCAATAGAAAGGCATGCTGGGAAAAACCTTATGGTGTCCTCTGCCACCCTCTGTTTCCAGCAACAAGAGAGTTCTGGCTCCTTCCTAAGTCAAAATGATCACTAAAAGAAAATATTTTCAATCATTTACGGACATTTAGGCTGAATAATTGCACAACTAAAGACATTCACAGAAGAGTGCATCCAGAATTCCTTCAGAGAAAGGCGTCAAAGATAGGACAAGTGGTGTAAGTGAAGATACATTTTAGGAAAGAAATAAATGGTAATATATCCTTGACTAAATAAAATTTTGAAAAATCTTAAACATTGACCATATTTTTATCACACACACACACACACACACACACACACACACATATATATATATATATATATATATTTCAAAAATCAATGTATAATGTTCAAATCCTTACTAGAACTTGCTAGAAATAAAAAAAAAAAATCAAATATATTTTAAATCATCTTGGGAGGCTGGGGAGATAGCACTGTGGTCTAAGTGCCTGCCTGGCAAGTGCAAAGGACCTGGGTTCAAATCCTGGTATCACATGGTATGCCAGCCCCAAAATCCTGGGTGCAGTATAGCAGCCACTAAAATGAGGTGTGGTGGTGAACACCTGTAATCCCAGTGCTTGGGAGGATGAGACAGGAAGATCACTATGAGTCTGAACTGTGTAATGAGACCTTGTAACAAATTAATTAACTAAAACTAATTCATTAAAAAAATATAAGTTGAAACCATCATGAGAAACAAATTGCACTTAAATTTGAAGAAAACTTAGAGATAAATAATCATAACCCCATAGGTAATCCCAATCATCATAATCTCAAATATTATATCAAAAATCAAAAGATCAAAGTCTTTGAAGTGTGAAATGCATGTCTTAAAGCTCAAAAATCATAATCCTGTCAGTTGAAATCCTATCAGTTAACCTTGAAACTAAAAAAAAACACTAGTTTCCATGGGTTAAAAAAATGAAGACATATAGATTGTCCTCAAAATACAGCAGTAAATATTTTAATGAATTAAAGTTTGGTTTGCCATCAGAAACCTCTGAAGTTTCTAACTGATATAAACATAATTTTATGCACAGTATAGAATATAAAGATGTTTATTAAATGACTGTGCTGGGTATAGGGGCACAAGCTGGTAACCCCTCTCTTAATATCTCCAAACTAAATCTACAGGGTTGTGTTACATTTTCAACAAAAATAATGGTTGTTAACATGTTTATCATATCACCATCATTAAAAATGTAAGAAAATACTACCATTTAGATCTCTTTTGATTCTAATATAGGCTATTTTTATTTTATTACATGAACACAAATTAATGTTTCACATTTTAATCTTAAAGTCTAAGAGTAGAATTAAAGGTCCTGACACGTGTTAACACGGGGCCGGCCAGATAGCCCAGTGGACCAGGGTTTGGATCCTGGGCTGGCATGCCATGACCCCAAGGGCACTGAGACAGCCATTAAGACTGGGCATGGTGGCATGTGCCTGTAATCCCAGCACTTGGGAGGCTGAAAACAGGAGGATCAATCACTACAAATCCAAGCTGTGCAGTGAGATGCTGTAGACCTTATTTAAACACATTTTTAAAAAATATGGCACAACCTGGGCTATGGTCAGTGGGTTAAAAATTTGCAGAAGATAGCCAGGCATGGTGGCGCATGCCTGTAATCCCAGCACTCGGGAGGCTGAGACAGGAGGATCAGTGCAAGTTCAAGACCAGCCTGGGCTACAAAAGTGACCTCAAGGTCAGCCTGAACTGCACAGTGAGACTCTGTCTCAAAAAGACAAAAAAAAAAAAAAGAATTTGCAGAAGAGGCTGACCAAATAGCTCAGTGGATTGAAGCACCTGCAAGCAAGTGCAGGGGTCAGGGTTTCGATCCCCAGGCCTGCCATGCTGGCCTCACCCCCAGGGTACACTGAGACAGCAATGGACACTGAGCATGGTGGTGCATGCCTATAATCCTAGCTCTTGGGAGGCTGTAAACAAGTGGATTACTACAAGTCCATTCTAGTAGTGAGATTCTGAACACCCTGTAGACCCTTTCTTAAAATACAAAAAGAAAAAAAGAAAAAAAAAGAATTTGGGAAAGGCTCAAAGAGTCTAATTAGAATTTGTAAACTCAGGTCATAATAATCTTGTGTTTACCTGTCAAATCGAGGAGATCAGATTTGTTTCCATGGTGAAGGCACTCTTACTGCAGAGAGATTGTGGGGAGGGGAACAGGAGAGAAGAGACCGTCACTACATAGTACATAAAAAACGTGGGACTGGATTAGGCTCAGATGTTTGTTTTTCACCTCACTGACCAATTTCTCATGATTTCTCTAATTTCTTCTATGGCTGTGAGCAACTGAGGTAGTTTTATTCTCTCTTTTGGTTTATTAGTTATTTTTGACCACCTGAAACAACTCTGGGGAAAAGAACACAAGAGAGATCCTTATTTCTCATAGGATGCTGTCCTTATAGCATAAATGAAACCTATTTCTCAAGCCCCAGAGGCAGTAAAAACACAGAAACTTAATTTCCAGAGATGGCTCAGGGCAGCAGCCGTGCACTGTTGCACTGGAGTGCTACAATGTAGGGAGGTTCGCCAGAGGCTCCCAGTGACCCTCAAAACACCCAGCATATTTGATCTCTCAAAAGTATTGTCTTCCTTATGATATTTTTGCTCACTTCTACCTCATATTTTTTGTTTCTACAATATCTCAGAGGACAGAAATAGTAGGATAATTTTTAATCATGACAAAAAATAGCAGTAGCATTAAAAAGTAAGTTATTTTTGAAACATAAGGTGGCCTGGCTTTATAGAGGAATAGCTGGAGGATGAAGATATTATTTTTGTGAAATATCAGCTAAAGCCCATCTGTGGGCCACTGGCAGCTGATGTCTTAATTTCCAACCTTATTATCAAAGGCTCTCAGGAAAGGTCATCAAACAAACAAACAAAACCATTTGTTAGAGACAGAGATTAGGAAAAATATGCATGAGTCACAGCATTGCTGCTCTCTGCCTGTACAGAGAAATAGAATGCATAAATTCTTCTAAAAATTATTATATATTAAAGCAATAAAGTCTCTCAACTCAGAAAATATTTAAATCTTTTTTCCCAATTTCTGTTGAGCTTATTCATCTCTTACTGAATATTTCTTTCAAAGTAAAATAGTCCTCTGAAAGCAAACAGAAATGATAAGGATCTATTTTTAAGAGAAAGAAAAATCATAGTTATTTTTATTTTCCAGGCACTGTTGATTTTTCATTAAACACTGGAGAAAATTATACAGAAAGAGAAGCCTTAAAACAGAAGCTTTAATTTGGGGCACACATATTCCCAGGGAAACAGATTTCTTTTTTCTGTTGTGATTTAATTCTGCCTCATATACGATTCAGGAATTAGTCCCCTGAGGAAACCCAGTCTCTTCTACCCCTTCCAGAGAATCTCCCTTTGGGACACACCATCAAATAGTTCCTGCCCTGAGGAGCTAAGATAAGATTCCCTGAGATTTCTCCTGTCAGAAAACCCTGATATC
>PVJA010023164.1:0-33360 GCA_004027025.1 Myocastor coypus | reverse complement strand
AAAAAAAAAAAAAAAAAAGTAAAAAGCATAGAAAGAGAACAGACAGACACAGACACATGTGTACTCCCTGTCTCACTGTGTGGCCTCAGGATTCTGCCAGCAAAAATATCAGCAGAGCTGGTTGTGGTGGCACACGCCTGTAATCGCAGCACTTGGGAGACTGAGGCAGGAGGATTGGTGCGAGTTCGAGACCAGCCTTGGCTACAAAAGTGAGCTCAATGCCAGCCTGAACTGCATAGTGAGACCCTGTCTCAAAAAGACAAGAAAAATCATCAACAGATGTAGCCTTAGACCTTGTACCTTCAAAACCCTGTAACAAAGGAAGCCTCTTTTTCTATAGAGCAAACTGTCTTACAGTTTTTCATCATAGCCATAAAAATCCAATGCACTAACTATATTTCAAAAGGAAACCTTGTATTACAATTTTAAACTGAAAGGGACATCGCTTGCCAAAAAATGGTAGCAATTAAAACCTCTGGAAATAAATTGGTGTTACTTAATTGGCTGGTGCCATTACCTGACAGGGCTGCATGCCCTGCCAGCTTCACCTGCTTAGTCACAGAGCTTAGTGTGGTCACTGGGGCAAGGACAGGCCAATGCTAAGCCAAGAACAACTTCTCTTGCCCAGTTTGGCTGAGTTGAATGGCAATGAAGTTGGTTCTCACCAAGCTTGGTGAGATTCACTACCCTACCTCCTGGCCATTCAAGGTGCCACCAGCCTCCACAGCACCTGTGGCCCACACTTTGGCGCCATTGCCCTTGAAGACTCTAACCCCTGTATCACTTCTCAGCAGAAGGGGCCTCTCTGTCCTCAAGATTTCTCCTTTAGTGGTTTTGTGGTTTTAAAACTTAATATTCCTCCCTGTTATGGCAAAGACCAGGGCAACTGCATCTTATAAAAGGGGGGCAAAAAGACAGAAAGCTTCTGACACAAAGAGAAACCTGCTCATTCCTAGGCCCCAGGCACCATTGCTGTGGCCTGGACAGGACAGGCCTGGGCTTGGACATGCCCCGGGTCACTGAAGGGTGGTGGTGGAGGACGAAGGAGAGGGTAGTAGGCAGCCGTCTGGGACCCCGATGGTGCAGCTGTGCGACCCTGTTGCCGTCTCACGTACGCCTTTCTCTCCTGGTCCAGTCTGTTGATCTGGCCCCCGATGAACACCCGGATCTTGCATTTGGCCCATCTCTTCTTGCGGTGGAGGAGGTAGGGGATGAGGAGGGTAAGGCCTGCAAGGAGGGTCCCCAGGAGCCAAGAGGAAAATACACTTAGGGCAGAGCCTTCTGTGGGTTTCCACCCTACACAGCTGCAATGAACCCCTCCCATCTCTGGACCTATTTCCCTGTCTGAATCAGAGCTTACCTGATTGCACCCCAGTTGCTCACAGTGCTCAGGGGGCCAGCATTTATTTGTTCAGCACCGTGTTTTAAATAAACAAGCTGGCACTGAATACCTGGGGAATTGCATAAGGAGGTCTGGACTGCTGGCCTTTGCTGAAGATTGAATATTTGACCAAGGGGTGGATCCCTCATCCCTCCCTGTCAGCTCTCCATATGAGCCCAAGAACCAGCCACCTAGCATCAGTGCATAATTTTCTCTGCTTCAGTCTCCTTATTTGTAAAAGAGACTAGGCTAGGTTAGCCTGCATAGAGCCCTCAGGCCAGGGTGGGGTGCTGACCTCCATCGTCCTGTGTGCTGGCCTGTCCCCCATTTGGCATACTGTAGCAACTGCTCAGCCACTTAGCTGCAGTGCTCAGTACAAATAATTTTTTTCAAGCCATGAATGTAGAACCCATGGTTATGAAGGGTCAATCTTGGCATTTTCTCCCTTTCCAGGACTCAGTCAAAGATTGGAGCAAGCAAGCTGAGAGCCATATTTTAAGAAAACAAGGAGAGGGTGTGTTCCTTTTAAGTGAGGCCCTGTGTGCTGGCCTGCTCCCCCATTTGTGACATGCAGTTGCAACCCTTAAGGACCTTCTAGCCAGGTTCAGTCTCATGTTGGCCTCAGTATCCCCTCAAAGGATACTATTTCATAGCTGAAAAATTAAAGGCTAGCAAAAGGGGTTCCCCTATCTTCATTTGGCAGGGGGAGGGCTAGGGCCTCATCACCTTTGTTGGGCTGTAAGCTTCACTCTGCTCACCAACAGCCTGGATGGGTAGCCAGTATGCCAGGAAGGTTAGGACAAAGAACACAGGGGCACAGAGGGGCAAAGAGAAATCTACGGCTAGGGTGGGGTGCTGACCTCCATCGTCAAAGAGCCAGTAGATGTCGATGGTCTTCTTGCCCTGCTCTGACTGGAAGATGGTGTCGGTCTGTTCCTCCAGCACTAGGGCCTCTGGGTCCACTGCCAGAGGAAGGTGAGGTTGGAGCCAGGCCAGCACACTCAGAACCCAACCTTCCCTGGCCGGTGGGCTTGCCCCACATCATGCCAGGTGGACACGCAGCAGCTGAGTGCCCCAGAGATGGTTAATGCCCTTTCTGGTGCCAAGACCCAGACACTGAGGCAGGTGACTAGAAACAGGGATGTTGGACACAGGGGGCTGCCAAATGCTCCTCCCTTCCTCCCAGCCTCTCTCTCCCTGCATCCCGGTAGACACGGCTGGGTAGGAGGTAGGGAGAAAGCCAGGGCCCTCTGGGACAGACTGTTGGCAGGAGGCAGTCTCTTCCATCTCTGCAGCATCCCCCTGTGCCTCTCACAGATACGCAGGATGCCCCTCTGCTTATGGCAGGTCCCCCCGCTCTAGGGAATGGGAGGATGGAGAGCGCCATCCCACCCCTCTGCCCATGACCTTTGAACATGACCAAGGGCAGCCTGGCTGGCAGTGGACTTGGGCCCCAGAGCCCCAAATTCCTCACCAGGGCTGCCAGTCTTTAGCAGGGATTGCCTCTTCCCAGTTATCCGCTCCAGTTATTCAGGCACCATTGGTCACCAGGAAAAACCAGTTGCCCTCGACAAAGTCTCCTCAGGGCAGGAGCACCCTGAGCCTCCCAGTGGGTGGGGACTTACCAGAGCCAGACGCAGATGGCCTGGCCCCACCAGCGCTGGCTCCCTTGCTGTCCTCCGCTGGGTCAAACACAGGATTAGCTAGATTAAAAAGAGGGGTATAGCTAAATTTGCAAGTGCTGGCCTAGGGACACTTCTGGGTTCTTCATCTGCAGAGCTCCCCTAACACCAGGAAGAGAACCCCGCTCCTCCCTTGGTCCCAGCTTCCCTGGCTCCTTCCTGCCTCCACCTCAGGCATGATCAGCACTGCCTCTGGGCCATGGTGGAGGACCCTGAACTGAACCTCCTCCCAGCCCCACCCTCAGCAAATGGTCTGGTCCTCAGAGGGACCTCTCCCTGACCACCACTGCTGCATCTCCTCGAACACCACTGCGTGTGAGGTGGCTTGTGTCCCGCTACTTGTGTCTGCTTCGCCCTCTCCCAGGGCAGAGGCTTGGTTTAGTCCCTGCTGCACTCCTAGTTCCCAGAGCAGCATGATTACTGACTCTGTAAATATTGATTTACATGTACTGGCCACAGCCTCTGCCCTTGGTGACACAGCCTCTCCAGGCAAGAGACACAGGGGCCCAGTGTCCTGAGCTCCACCTCTATCTGTCTTCATGCATTTCATGGCTTTTATGCCTCTAATTAGTATGAATTCAGAGCTTGCATAACCATATATGGTTTTTACACATAAAACATTCCTGTCCCTGAGAATGCACTGTTATGGTTTCTGTCTATTTGTCCCCCCAAAGCCTCATGCAGTCCTGGGTGGCTTCTAGAGTTGGTGATTAACTCATGATCCAATGTGGTTTATGGGTGTGAATGCTACACCCACCCTGGGCTGGACAGCTTAAATGCAACATAGGGAGCAAGAGAGGCTTGCCAGCTGCCGCAGCTGCTGCCCCTCCCTTTGCTCTTTGCTGTTTTCCACCGTCATGAACCGCTGCCCTCTGCCATATGCCACTCTGCCTTGGAGCCAGCTGAGAATGGACTGAAACCTCCACACACTGAGCTAAATAAACCTTTCCTTCCTTGATTTGGGCGTTGTGTATTTTGTCACTGCAATGAGAGAAAAGTGACAGCCACAAAGATGGCTTGCAAAACCAAAAGCTCCAGTTTCCATGATAATGGGGTGACCATCTTCCTGGTCTGGCATCTTCAAGTAGGCCAGCCCCTCTGCTCTCTTCCCCCTTTCCTTCTCTATTGGATCTTTTTTGTGGTTGCAGAAGCACTGACTGGGATGGGAGAGCTGAGGGTTCCAGATCTCCTTCCTCCCTGTTCTTAAACTGGTCGCTTTCCCTTTGGGGGCCTTAGTTCCTCTGCCTGGACATCTGGTGGACTCCAAGGACCATCAAGGTCTGGCTCTTGACCTGTGATCTTTCATCCCTTGCTAATTTTTCCTTCTCTTCCACCCACCTCTAAAAGTCTTGGGATGTGGGGTTTGCTTGGGTCCTGTTCTGTCTGGGCAGGGCAGGGCCAGGGTTGCCCATACTCACTGCGTGCCTGCACCGCCTCCGAGACATTGAGACCCTCACACATCCGCATGATGCACATGCCATAGTTGAGATCAAAGGCATCACTGCAGAGAAGAGGTCGCACTGTTGTTGGGACAGAAAACATAGCCCCAAAGTCTTACGTGCTCAGAGATGGGACTTTTGGAAGCCTATGGGACCATGAAGGCTCTGACCATCATGGATTGCTCCAGTGACAAGATCATAATTTGATGGATTATTGGAAGGGAATGGACACAGAGATGGCGGAACCTAGTTGAACCTGGTGGGTTAAGGGGCCATGATCTTGACAATTGCCTCTCGGCCCCAGCTCATTCTTTCCTTTTCTGCTTCCTGGTGGCCAGGGGGTGAGAGGTTCTGTCCCACAGCACCCTTCAACAAAAAGATGTTCTGTCTCACCTCAGGTCCAGGGCAGTAGAACCAGCCAAAAATATATAAAACAGTGAGCCAAGATATAGTTTGCTACCTTGAGTTCCTTTCTCAAGTACTTGGTCACAGCAATGAAATGCTGATGAGTATGGGCGGCCTCAGGCTCCTTAAAACTCTAGCTTCCACTGGGGGACAGGGGGCGACCTGGCCCCCAGGAAGCTAAATGTCTAGCACTGCCCCTGACCCTTACCACACTCTTTCACCCCCACAGACCTCGAAATGGGAGGGTTGCCAGAGCCCTGCAGGGGAGAAGCAAGCCAGGCCTGGTGTCACCTTGGGTCCTGTAGTCCTGATGCGCTTGGACAGTCTTCACAGCTCTGCCTTCAGAGCTTGGGAAGGTCACTGTTGTCTACACTGTTTCACGAAACAATTCCCCCATGATTGTACAACTAAGGAAAGTACCAATGGGGATTAGGATTATATACTGAGACTGTAAATCAAAGGGCGGGCCTGCACACAGGCATGCCCAAATCCTTAACCTGGGTGTGGTGGTGCATACCTCCAATTGCAGCACTCAGGAGGCTGAGGCAGGAGTATGTCAGTGAGTCCAAGCCCAGCATGAGCTACAGAATGAGTTCAAAGTGAGCTGAACTACATAGTGAGACTGCGTCTTGTCGAAACAAAAGCAAGCAAACAGACAAACTAAAGGAATGGCCTCACGCAAGCCAAAGGCCAGTTCTAAGATGTGTTTAGGAGACTTCTTCCCCAAAAGTATACTGATGCCCTGATTCGCACAGTGGCCAAGAGCCAGGTGTTAGGGTTTGACCCAGTAGGCTGAGCTGTGTCCTTCCTGACTCCACTGGCTGTACGTCTCTGGACTGTCTTGGAATACCAGAGCTAGAAGCCAGTCTTCCCACTACCTGCTAGTGTAAGTTTGTCAGGAGCGGCTGGGGTGGTTGGCCCAAGGCATGCAGCTGGTTGGCTGCACGCAGACCTGGAAGAAGGCCAAGGACAGTCGGCAGTGTGTTCCTGAGGGACACTGCCCACAGCCTCTCTGGGCAACGTCGGGGCATGACAGCAGCCTAATTAGGCCTTCTCAGGACTGCATAGCAAGGAGTGGAAACCAGGGCTTGGAGCTGACTGAAATCTCCAGGAGCTTAGTTGTTAGTAACCTGGTTTCATCTGTCTGCTCTGTGGCACTGGAACTCTGAAGCCTGGAACTCTGAAGCTAGTTACCTGTGGGTCTCCTGAAGCCTACAGTAGCATAACAGTTTCCACATTTTTAGCTACTCTGAAATATGAAAAGATCCAGCCCCACTCAGCCCACATTTCAGCCTAGTCATCAGCAAGAGCCTCCTGGCCACTACCTGCCTCAGTTCACCTCAGGCCTCAGTGTTCCCACACCACTCTCATACCTGACCCCTACCTTTGTGTTACCTGCCGAATCCTAGCCACCTCAATATCTGTGACCCATAAGTCAAGGAGGGGCTCCTTCTACCTGCTTCTTCCTCAGGTTCAGACAAATTGACCCAACTTACAGCCTCCACTATTCACACTCCACTTCCCCAAGTGCAGGAAACCCTAGTGACCTGAACCCCTAAGTCCAGGCTGCCCACTGGGCCCTAACTCACTGGAGAATGCCAATGTAGTCTTCCACTGTGGCTGGGTGAGCAGACTGCCAGTTCTTCTTGAAGCCCAGCACCACGATGTTGGGCTTCATTCTCCCCAGACCAGCTGCCTGCAGGGTTGGGGGTCGGGGGTCAGTCAGAGCGATAAGACTGGGGATTGGGCCTTAGGCTACCTGAACCATGACCAATGGCCAGGAGGGCGCAGCTCACCACCCTCCATCCATACTAGAGATTCAGGGAATCAGCATCCCTCCAAGCTTGTCTGCCCCACACTGTCAGTAGGTGAAGCTACAGCCAAGGGGGAGAAATGTGGTTTCTCTTAGCCAGGCCCAAACTGGACTGTCCCATCAGGACAGGGTTATCCAGGGGCTGGGAGAACTGTGGTTTCTCTTAGCCAGGCCCAAACTGGACTGTCCCATCAGGTCAGTGTTATCCAGGGGCTGCTCTTCTCTTCTCACAAGATGAGACCTGAATTGCATATCATATGTAGTGTGTACCTGGGTTAATGTTTTAAGATATTTAAATTTTTTGAGGTGACATTCACATAACACAATTGACCATTTAAAAGGGCCGAGGAGATAGCTCTGTGGCACAAGTGCCTGCCTGGCAAGTGTAAGGTCATGAGTTCGAACCCTGGTCCCACAAAAAACAAAAAACAAAAAACAAAACAAAACAAACAACAACAAAAAAAAACGTAAGGGCCAGCAAGATGGCTCAGTGGTCTAAAGCACCTGCGGAGGAAACTTAAGGCAAGTGCTGCGACCACTCCTCGATCCCTGGCACCACATGCTGTGCACCCCCACCCCAGGGCAGGCTGAGCCGGCCATAATACAAACAAATAAATGAGGTTTAAGAGAAATAAATTTAGGGCATGGCAGGATGGTTCAGTGGTCTAAAGCGCCTGCTTAGGAAAGCTTGGGCCGCTTCAGGGACTGTGGTTCAATCCCTGGCACCACATGCTGCGCCAACTCTGCCCTCAGGGCAGGCTGAGCCAGCCATAAAAATAAATAAACAAAAGTTCTGAAACAAGAAAAAAAATAATAAAATAAAATAAAATAATTTTTAAAGAGAGAAGTAAATTTTTTTTTAAAAAGTGTATACTCAACAAAATTAAATTAAAAAGCAAGTGTTCACTGCGGGGACCTTCTTCAATAAATTCTTTTTTTTTTTCTTTTTGTCTTTTTGAGACAGGGTCTCGCTATGCAGTTGAAGCTGGCCTTGAGCTCACATTTGTAGCCCAGGTTGGTCTTGAACTCATACCAATCCTCCTGCCTCAGCCTCCTAAGTGCTGGGATTACAGGCGTGAGCCACCACGCCCAGCAATTAACACCCCCAACCCCCCCCCACCCCTGGCAATAAATTCTTAATACTTGATATAGTCACAATCCTATCACTTCTATATAACTCTAAAATATTTTCAAAGCCCCAAAAGGAGACCACATGCTTTTTTAATAAAATTGAACAATAGCTAAAACTATTGAAAAAGATTTTCACATATTGACTCAGAATTATTATTTTATCCATGTACCTCATTTTACACATGAGAAAACTATTTATATGCAAATGCCTATCGCATTACACACTGAATGGTTTTTTTACTTTGTTGTGTATAAATTATATCCAGAAAAAAGTAAAGACAAAAACAGGAACTGACCAAGGTCACAGTCACACAGGCCCCATAAGTTTCTACATCATTTACCCCAGTCCTGGTAATCAGAGAAGAAAGCTGCACTTGAGCCCCCAGGATGTTCTGCCTTTTGGGTTGTCACACCAGATCATAAGTCCCATAGGGAAGCCCCCAGACCTGCATGAGAATATGCACGCCGCTGCGGAGGTCCTCGGCGATGACATCTGAGTAGAAGGCCTTGACCTTCCTTTTCTTTAGCCACTTGGTGTGCCCACTGGCAAGGAGTCGGAACTCGGGCATCCTCTGCCTGTGGGGTCCCTGTGGTGGTAGAAGCAGGTGACGTCAGGGTCTACATTTTCTTTCTGGCCTGAGATTTAGCCCATCTCCTACCCCAGGGCTGCACTTTTTCCTTTATAGAGTTAGTGGAAGTAAAGAAAGGAGGGAAGGAAAAAGGAGAGAGGGAGGGAGGGACAGAAGGAGGGAGGTTAAAGGAATAAGGGAGAAGTGGGACAGAGGGAGAGAGCCCTGTGAAAGGGACAAGAAGGGAGAGCCCTGGGCTCACAGGGGACCCGTCTGGGCTCTGCTGGGCCCACCCTTCTCTGCCCCCACCCCTGGGTGGGCAACACAACCAAGTAGCTCCTCCAAGGGTAGGGATGGCCCTGCCCCTCCTCCTGGGACACTCACAATGAGCACATGGCCACAGATCATGAGGCTCACGTTCTGGGTGAAGGTACCCACAAAGTCCACGAGGGCCGGGCGGAAGTTGGGGGGACCTGTGAGCACCAGACACTGGGGGCTGAGGGAGGGGAACAGAAGAGGGTGTGAGCCATTGAGCGAGAGTCATAGGGGTGGGCATGTTACAGGCAGGTGCTCCAGCCCTCTGCTGGGTTGCCCTGAAGCACAGGATGGCCTCGAGCCAGACCCTGCACACTGATGCTTTGGGACTGGTCAGGCTGTGACTCAAGGGCTCCTTTGATAGCCGCCCACTGTGTCTCCCTTGTCCTTCCTGCACAGGCCTCCAAGTACCCCGCCCAACACTTCTTCTTTGCCCTGTCTAGCATGGTGTACAATGCACACTGACAGTGAGGATGCCCATCTGTGTCACCAGGCAGGTGAGTGAGCCTCTGTGTGGAGTGGCCAGGGGTCATTGCCAGAGTCAGTCAGAACCACACCTAATGGGTCTGTGGCTCCAGGAACCAGTAGTTGACCTCCCTGGCTTTGGTGTCCTCCTCTGTGAGCAAAGCAAGTAATTTTATGGACCTAGTGGGTTCATCATGAGGCTGCATAACGCTCTTCATGAAGTGCTGGGCTCATGCAGCATACACGGGTCTCTGGTTATTATCATCACGCTCTGGTGGGAAGGAGACACAGGAGCAAGATCATCCCCACCACCAACTTGAAGAGGACCCAGAGGAGGTTTCTCCCTCCTGTCCTCCCAAGATTACTGTCAAGAGAATTAGTGGCATATTATCCTTATATCAGAGTGTTTCTACTGTGGAAACTGAGGCACAAAGAGATTTCTCTCCCTCACTTAATCCCACTGGGCAAGGTCCACCAGATCTTCCTACAGCAGTAAGGGGCAGGTCCTTCGCCTCTGGCCCTGCTCAACTGTACCTGGCCAGCCTAGGTCAACCAGCCTCTGAGGCAGGGCAAGAGTGGGTACCAGGCTCCCAGGTAGCCTCAAGCTCTGCTCACCGATAGTTCTTGATGTGGTCTTCCACCTCATTGAGACCCATAGAGTAGCTCAGGGCCAGGTTGTAGGAGCCAGCCTGCACGGAGGAGCCCCAGTTCACCTCTAAGGAACAGGGTGGTGGGAAACAAGATAGAGTGACCAGAAGAGACCAGTAACGCCTCTATGGGCATGGCACACTTGGGCAGTAGGCCTCCAGGCAGCTGGACAGCCCCGGCTCTGCCCCTAACATGTGTGGGGCTGGGATGCAAGTGCTATATGGCTATATGATCAAAAGTTACAGGGGCCAACAAGATAGCTCAACAGTTTAAGAAATTTTTTTATTTATTATTTTTATTCTTGTTTCAGAACCTTTGTTTATTTATTGACTCATTTTTATGGCCGGCTCAGCCTGCCCCGACGGCAGGGCTGGCACAGCATGTGGTGCCGGGGAACGAACCACTGTCCCTGAAGCCGCCCAAGCTTCCCCAAGCAGGTGCTTTAGACCACTGAGCCATCCCGCCGGGCCCCCAAAGAAGGATTTTTTTTTTTTTTTTCTGGTACTGGGGATTGAACTCAGGACCTTGCACTTGCCAGCCAAGCGCTTATTCTACTGAGCCATCTCCCCACCCCTGATAGCTCAACAATTTAAAGCACCTGCTTAGGCAGGCACAGGAGACCATGGTTCAATCCCTGACACCACATGCTGCACCAATTCCACCTTCAGCGTGGGCTGAGTCAGAAAAAAAAAAAAAAAAAGAAGTGGCATCAGGAAACTGAATTCTACAAAATATTCCCTTGCCTTGACAAACAGACCTTCACAATGACCTGGAAGTCCAGGTTCATGTATACAGTTCTAGGCTGTCTTGCAGTGGTGCTTCCCACCCACAGATTGCTATCACCCTAGGGCCCCTGTCTGTGGGCCAGTAGATACTCCTGCAGTGTATAAACTTTGTCTTCCTGTCCTTCCAACAGCCACCCCTCAGGAGGTAGGAAGCTGGGCTCACAGGGACTTGGGCCCTTGAAACCGGCAATTCCTGGGATCTGAGAGGTCTAACAGCATAGGTCTGGGCTTCTCTTGGTCACATAGGAAGGATGAGGTGGGAGGGCCACAGGGGGCTTGGGGAAGTACTGACAGAGGCAGAGCCTGCCTACTCAGCCCCCACCCCTCCCCCCAGGACTGCAGGCTGCGCCCACCCACCTGGCTTCTTGTAGATCACGTAGAGCAGGAGGAAAAGGACGACTCCAATGGCAATGAGGGCTGCCCACCAGGTGAGCAGGAACATAATGACCACGGAGATAACTGCCCCAAACAGCGCTGCCCACTTGCTGTAGTACTGGAACGAAGGTCTCCACCCTAGGCAGTGGCTCAGTCAGTGGCCATGCCCTGCGCTTGGGAGCCTCCTCAGAGCTGGGGCTTCGACAAGGCTGCATGGCCATGCCCACCACACACCTGTTGGGTTCCCAGGCTGCCCCTCCAGAAGGACCCACGGGACCACACATGCCTTCTCCTGAGCTGGGCTAGAGGCCCTGGGGAGGCCCACACACCTGCCTTGCTGCATTTCTCCATGGGAACAGGCCATAGCCAGGGGAAGCCTCCAGCTCTGACCAAATACGGGTGAGCAGGAATGCCAGCCCTTGGCTCCTAGGAAGCCAGGGGGGAGATGAAAGGGAGCTGCATGATGCTACCTGGCCCTATACCAGTCGTGACTTCCACCCCAAGGCACAGCACTGAGGGCACCATGCCTGCTGTGGTGGTCTGAAAGGAAGCTGTTACCAGCTCATTGATTAGCTGGGGCTAATTAGGAAAGGCCTTCCTCAGGTCTCTCTACTGCCATCTGCCAGAAATTTTTCATCATTAACATACAAATCTATGGAATCCATGCATTGTAATGTGAATTGCACCCTCTAGTGCTGCGCAGCGTGCAACCTGCCCTGCCAGAGATGCCAATCTGTGATGGAGAAATCGTCTTTCCTCTCTCTGGTAAATCAGACTCCTGACTCCTCACGGGGGAAGGGACTAGGAGACGCCCTAAGACTACAGACAGCGCATCAGTCCAGGAGGAATGTGCCAGGCAGCTGCCACCGGTGGTGCACAAATATCCCCTTTGCCTGGTTTCCACTTGAGCGTGACCTTGGGCTGCCACTTCCTATGCCAGCGCGCCCCACCCCTTGGCCCCCAGGTGCCTCCCCCATGGCAAGGCAGAGAGCCAGCTCACCAGGCGAGTTGGTGATGGAAGCGTGGAAGCAGCTGAAGTTGATGAGGGCATAGGAGCACAGGAAGAAATTGGAGATGATCGGGGCGATGGTGTTGAGCTCCGCTTCAGTGACCCAGGGAGAAAAGGCAGCCTGTCAGGCGATTCCACCAGGCAACTGCCTGGTGTGGCCCCTTACTGGGTGGAGGACCCCAGGAGGGCCACCAGGGCTCAGTGAGTCTCAAGTTTTCCATCTGTGAAATGGGCCCATCCTATTGTGAAGTTCAAAGGCATGGTGTGGCAGTGATACCTTTGCCCACAAATTCCAGGAAAAAAATCTATAGTGCCTGGCCATGTGACCACCCAGTCCCACCCTGAGTGGGGACGGACCCACTGCGCAACTGGCTTCTTCTCTTACCCGTGTCACTGACTCCTAAACCCCAGATAAACCTGGCTTGTGAATCCTCTCCTGGGATCCACCTCTTCTGCACAAACTCCAAGGCCATGGTCCTTGGCCTGCACAAGTCAGAGCCATTCAGAGCCAAGGATGGCTCTTACCTGCAGCGCTATATAGGCACCAGCATGGTCAGCAGAAAAAAGTGTTAGTCCAGGGAATGCCAGACCCAACTGGGCTTTTCCACCTGCTAGGGTTGGCCCTGCTGCCTCTCATTTGGTTCAGAATCCAGGACCCAGGGTCTGGAAAGCCTCCTGAGGCTGCTGAATGTTAAGGATTGGTGACCGGTGATGCCAGCCTGAGTGGCAGGAAGGTGGGCTGCAGAGGGCTCCACCTGCACCTCTCTCCTCCCTAATCCAGAGCAGGGAGAGGAGGCATCCTGCGCTTGCTTGGTGCGGCCGCTTCTCTCCCAAGAGTTCCACTTTCTTGGCTAAGTTACTGAGGAGGTACTGGGAGTGCGCACGCACACTCCCTTCCTCCCCATGTGTGCCACGCCCACGATGCACTACTGCTCCCATTCTGCAGAGGAAACCAAGGCTCAGAGGAGCAGAGCTGCTCATCCAAGGTCATGCAGTTGGCACACAGCACAGCCGTGGGAGGAGACTGATCTGCCTAATGTTTTCTCCTCCAGCCTCCTTGGGGGATCTGCTGGCTCTATTCAGTTCATATATCTACAAAGGTCAACCAGGCCATTTCTTTCAGCCCTTGGAAAGGAACCAAGCAGCTTAAACTGTGCTCCAAAGATGATCTGAGGGTTCATTTAAACTCACAGGAAGTGAGGAGGTTCTTAGCTGCCAGGACACAGAAGCAGGGAAGCAGGGAAGCAGGGACAGCCTCTCTTCCCAAGACAGAACAATCCACTGCCCACTTGGAGTGGGAGCTGCCCTCCCTGGAGGTGGGAAGGGAGAAGTCTCATGTGGCCTCCCAAAGTCTCCCTCCAGGAAGGGCTTTACTCAGTCTTCCCTGGGGAATTCTTAGCATGTGCAAGGCCCTGGGTTATAGTTTTTAAAAAGCCTCTGTCACTGAGCAGCCACTGAGGTGGTCACAGCAGGGCAGGGTCATAGCCCCAGCTGGCTGAGAGGCCAGGACAGGAGTCAGCTTCTGACATTGCTGAGCTGGGTGGCCTCTTACCAATGATGATGAAGGCCACAGCGATGGCGTAGGCCAGCAGGTAGCCACGCACAGGCTCCTGGTTCTTGCCGTAGCCTTTGCCGAAGAAGCCGATCAGCGGGTACAGCTGGTCCTCACACAGGCACTGTGGGCACCAGACACGACCCTCACCTGCTGGCTGGGGCCTGCCACCTCCCTTCTTGGGGCCAGCTGGACTCCAGATCTTATTTGATCCCACTTGTGACCACAGCAGGGCACTTCCCCAGCATGGGCCCCAATTTCTGGTCCTTTCAAGTAATCTGACATCTCACCACCTTCCCTGCCATGAAGACCACAAGGCCAAAATGAGAGGGGCAGTCTGTGGTAAGGGAGGGTCTTAGAGGTGGAACTGTAGACACTGCTGAGGTCATGGTTTGGAGATAGGAAATAAGAGTATCCTTCCAGTCCCCCTCACTAGAACGGGCTGCTCCCTTCCATCTAGACAGACCTGTTACACCAGGGGACTGGCCACCTGGGCCTCCTGACCTGGACCCCTTGCACCATGGCCCTTTGCTCAGGTCTCACCTGGAAAACTTTGGCAGCTGAGACGAGGCAGGCAAGGGCGGAGGAGAGGGTAGCCCCAAAGATGCCAGCTGTGATCAGAGGTGCAAAGGCTGACACCATGCTCATGGTCTGTGGGGACAGTGGGTGCTGATCTGGGAGCTCCTGCCTGGCACCCCAGTACCTACTGCAGGCAGGAGCAGATCCTCACAGCTCCATTAGATTCCACACCTTGCCTGGGTACTGCCCCTCACAGACAGAAATCAGGCACCCCAGGAGCCCCACCTGGGCTCAGAGCCTTTCTCCAAGCCATGGCCCAGCTCCTCCAGTTATATCACCCCAGCCTGTCCTGGCTCTGGAAGGCCCCGCAGAGCAGAGGCCCCGATACCTGGTAGTAATTGATGAGGCCATAGTGGCAGCTGTGTTGCTGAGAACATTTGGTGAAGTTCCAGCCATAGCCACAGGCCAGCCCCTCACAAGTACCCCAGCCAGCGGTCACTGTGTCATTCAGGTCCCCAGAGGCATCACGGACCACGCAGGATCCTGAGAGGAAAAAGGAGGTGAGGAGAGTCCCCTAGCTCTGCCCTGCTCTCCTGCTCCCGGAATGCTGGCTGCTTCTTCGGGGTGGGGGGGGGGGATGCTGCAGAAGAGCTTGGCCCTTCCTTTATCATGGAACAATAGTCCTGATGTGCCAGCTAATGCCAGGCACACTTGTGCTATGCCAGCACCATGGTGGGTGCTTTACAGCAGCCCCAGGAAGCAGGGACTGCTGTTATTTTTGTCGTCCTTCCCATTCTGCAAGGCACACAGGTCATAGGGACCTGCCTGGTGTCTTCTGCAAAGCAGAGACCTGGTGTTCAAAGGCTTGAGTGGCTGTAGTGAGTCCCTTGTCATCTGAGAGCAGCTTGCCTAAAAGTGATCACTCAGAGCAAGTGTGCTGACAGGACCTCCGATCAAGGGAGGCATTAATGGCCCAGGCCTTGGTTCAGAGCTCAGCCGCACTGCTCAAGGATAGTCAGGTCACTTGCGCAGGTCACTCTCCTCTCTATGCCCCCATTTTTCTCCTCTGAAAATGAGGGGAAATGACAGTGTCCAGGATAAACATGGCAAGCCATACTGAGGGCTGGATGGTGGTAAGACCATCGCTGGCATCCTCCTCTTCCTTCTTGCCCTCATCCTTCCAGAGCATGATTTTCCCTGCAGGATCTAATGCTGAAGGTGGAACCTCAGTGTTAGAAGGGACCATGGGAGCCTGGGCTGGTTTCTCTCACTATGAAAGATGCCAAGGTGACAGGCACCCCAGGGTCAGGGTTCAAGGTTCCACTTCCTGAGGTTGCTATACTCTCTTGGCCCAGCTATCTCTCCAAGCAAAGCCCCACCTGTAGATCCCCTCCAGGGCCTGGGCTACATGGACACTGCAGGGTAGGAGACAGGTTCCTGTCCTGTCCCAGTTAACTGACTGGCTACTCACCGATGGTGGCTGAGATGGCTAGGTAGGAGACTGTGGTCCAGAAAATGGCCATCAGAGTTCCCTTGGGGATGGCCACAGCAGGATCCTATAGGATGGACAGTGGCATCAGGCAGCCTCTAGGCCTCCAGCCCCTGGCTGTGGTCATAGTTCAGCTCCCTTCAACAAGGATTCATAGAAGCAGGTGGACATGACCAAGATCACCAGCCTAATACCACAGCTGAGGCCCAAGGAGTGGGAAGTGGAAGAGAACACCAGCAGCTCCTTACATGGGCCACAAAGGACATCTGGCTAAAGCTTGCTGTGTGGAAGGAAAAGAAGGGGCCAGGATGGCAGGGCTCTCAGCTCAGCCTGCCTAATTCAGATTCAAATCCAGGCCACATGAAACTCATTCCACCCAGCACCCAGATCCAGCATGTACATGGAACGTCATCCATCAGACAGGCCTGGTATAGAGCCTGCAGCAGAACTCCCTGCAGAGATGTGAGAGGCAAGACTCAACCAGCTGATCCAGGAGCAGAACATCTTGCCACAGTGGCACGGTGGGTTCACTTCCATGGGCTACAGCAAGAAGAAGTAGAGCACAGCAGTCAGGCCTAAGTCATAACCACCTGGACCAATTTGAACTTGGTAGATCCAGACCTGGCGCTAAGGTAAGAACTCTACCAAAGCTCTACACCAAAGGTCAGAAGATAGTGCTATTCAAAATGACAAAGAAAAGGAGAAAAATGTATTCTCAGGCCTTGAGCCCACCCAGAACAAATGCAGGAGACAATAGCATAGAAGAAAATGGAAATTACACACCTGAAATCTCTGAAATAATAGCATCTGAAGTAAAGAAACAACTGCAGAAAGGTATATAGGAAAGCAGATCAGAAATAATTTCTGAAGTAAAAAAAGAAATGATAACTATAATGAAAGAAGTGCTAAGTGCTTCAAAAGAAGACACTGATAAAAAACAGAGCATAGAAAAATGAGGAAATCCTTGAATGAGCAATATAGGAAAGAAATAGCATGAAGCAGATTCAAAGTGCTTTACAGGAAATTAAAACCTCAATCACAAGCTGGCAAAATGTTTTTTAATTGCATTTTTTATCTTATTTATTTATATTTTATTTATTTATTTGTTTGTTTGTTTATTGCAGAACCAGGGATTGAACTCAGGCTCTTGTGCTTGCCAGGCAAGTGCTTATTCTACTGAGCTACCTTCCCAGCCTTGCAAAATGGTTTTAGCGAAAGTAAAAATAGACTTTCAGACCTTGAAGACACCATTGCAGCTAGTGAAAAGGTAGGACAAGATCTCTTGAAAAACAACTAGGACGCAAGAAAAAATAACTCAACATCTGCAAGACGATGCAAAGATAAACAATGTGAGACTAGTAGGCATCTATGAGAAAGAAGGAGTCAATATAAATGATATAAAAAGAATATGGGCAGAAGTAATAGCAGAAAACTCCCCAAATATGGGAAAAGAATCTGACACTCAGAGAACCTAAGCATATAGAAATCCAAATTACCTCAACCCAATTAAAACCACACCCAGACATATAATAATCAAGATCCCAGAAATTCAGCACAGGAACAGTATACTAAAAGCCACTAAAGAAAAGTAACAAATCACATTAAAGGAAAACCTATCAGAATACTGACAGATTTCTCTTTACAAACCATCAAGTCAAGAAGAACATGGAGCAAAGTACTTTAAGTCCTGCAAGAAAACAAATTCCAGCCCAGACTACTGTACTCTACAAAACTCTCTTTCAAGTATAATGGAGAAGTGAAATATTTTCATGACAAAAAGCAACTAAAGAATTTCATGATGACAAGGCCAGCCCTCTCTAGATATTCTAGAGAGGGATCAAAATGGCCACAGCTCCATGAATGAGAACACAAAGAACCCATCAAATAGGCCAAATCATTAAACACAGGAGAAAAAGGTATGCAACAACAGTCTTTCTCAATTATTCTTTTGAATACAGTGGTGAAATATTTCCATCAGCATATTCTGTAAATATTTCCATCAGTATAATTCTCCCATACCCTATGGGTCATGTTTCTGTCCAGGTCTACAGAGTGGATAGCAAAGAAATAGTAGTAGCTCAGTCCCACAAGTGAGACCCAGCCACAAGTAGGAATCATAGACACTGTCCATGTCCACAACATATCAGAACTTTGTGCAATCTCCTATCCCCAAACTGTTAGAAATGCTCATCATATATTTGCCATTCCAGTCTTTATGTTGTTTTATTCTTAGTAATTCCTTACTATCATGAAAACTTTTTCTTAGTTAACATTTTTGATATTAAATATTTTGATATCAAATACTGTGTGATTACTCTTAATTGATCAAAGATTCATACATACACAACATTCTGGCCTCTTAGTTGGACTCATAATTTAATCTTAATTTTGGAATATTGTTTTGAAATATTTAATTTAATTTTTAATTTTATTTATTTATTTTTTCTTGTTTCAGAACCTTTATTTGTTTATTCACTCATTTTTAAGGCCGGCCCAGCCCGCCCCAAGGGCAGGGCTGGCGCAGCATGTGGTGCCAGGGATCGAACCGCGGTCCCTGAAGCCGCCCAAGCTTTCCCAAGCAGGCGCTTTAGACCACTGAGCCATCCCGCCGGGCCCTTAATTTAATTTTTAATTTATTTATATTTAATTAATAAAAAAAAATCCAGGCCACTAGATGGCCAGTGAGCTGACCTGTCACAAGAAAGTCACTGGTATATTTTTTTGTTTTGTCTTTTTGAGACAAGGTCTTGCTACACAGCTCAGGCTGGCCCTGAACTCACTTTTGTAGCCCAGGCTGGTCTCGGACTCACACTGATCCTCCTGCCTCGGCCTCCTAAGTGCTGGGATTATAGGCATGCGCCATCACTGGTAAAACCATAGCAGTTTTTTACCTCTTCCTGTTCCTCCTTGCCCCTCTTTTGTGAGTGGTGACAGCAGAGCCATGGGGCTGCTGGTGAAGTACACAGATCCTTGGAGCTCCTGGCCCCGGTCCTGTTTACCATCAGCTTCCTGACATGCACATTATTATGCAAACTAGTTGTCTGATTCCACAGACAGCAGTTTAAGGCAAGCCCCAAACTTTCTCCTCCTTCTCCAGGAAAGAACTCTCTGCTTGTCTTTGCCTAACAGCAATAGAAAACCTTCACATGCACCTGTCATGATGTCCTTCTTCTAGGCACTTGCTCTCAAATGTAATTTCCAGAGAAGTAGCCTCAGTGTCTCCACTGGCTGGTGGGGACATGGATGGCAGAGCATAGTGAAAAGGACCTACTTCACAGAGTCTCTGGTGGCTCTGACCCTGACCACAGTCTTGGCTTCTGCAGACCAAGCCAGGAGCAGCAAAAACAGACTAGTAGTTTTAGAGCAAGTTCAAGCCCTGCTCTTGCCTCTGTGCAGAGCCTCCAACCTGAAGGAGAGGTCTCATCTGCCTCAAGCCGCGTGTTTATTATGGTCTCCTCATCCCTGCCCTCTCTGTCTGTTCACCACCAAATCAACTAGTAGGACCTGATTAAAAACAAGTTATAATATGAGGGAAGGTACGACAGGCAGACAGAAATGAGAGCAGAGACTCAGAGTGGCAGGAGGCTGGGATCTGGGGGAATCCCAGGTCTTCTAGAGTCTCTTTTGAGGATCCTACAGACCTGGTTCTACAAGTCATCCCAGTCCCCTAGGGATGGCTTGACCAGGTCATACACCCCAAGTCCCTGTCCCTCACAGCAATAGACTGGATCAGGCTGCCACCCTACTTTTAGTGGGCTCAATAGTGTGAAGTTTATGTCTACTCCAACCCTCAGAATTTGAGGAGCTAAGGATTATATTTGGAGATAAGGACCTGGCAGGCATAATTAGTTAAGATGAGGTTATTCTGAATTAAAGTGGGCCTCAAATGCAATCACTGGTGTCATTCTGAAAGAGGAAAGAACACAGAAACATGGAAGAAGGAAGGCCATGTAGCAATAGCAATGCAGAGGTTAGATGAGGCACAGGCCAAGGGAAGCCACTGCCAGGACCCACGAGGGCTGAGACCAGGCCAGGAGCATTTGTCCCTAGCGACTTCAGAGGGAGTACTGCCCCACTGATACTTTGATTTTGGATTTCTAGACTCCTGAATTGAAGGAGAATAAATTGTTGCTTTAAGCCAGCCAGCTTATGGTAATTTTCAGGAAAGAACGCAGCCTTTAACCTATGTAGGCATGTCCTACACATGGCTGTCTCTTGGGTCAACGTGGTCTTAGAGTCTGTGCAGAAGAGGTGGATCCCAGGAGAGGATTCACAGGCCAAGTTTATCCAGGGTCTGGGGGTCAATGAGATGGGTAAGAGAAGGAGCCAGTTGTGCAGTAGGTCCCCACTCAGGTGGGACTGTGTCACATGGCCTGGCACTATAGATTTCTTCCTGGAATTTGTGGGCAAAGGTATCACCGCCACATGATCCCTTTGAACTTCACAACAGAATAGGCAGTCTTTTCCTTCACAGATGGAACACTTGAGACTCACTGAGCTCCGGTGGCCCTCCTGGGGTCACCCACCCAGTAAGGGGCCATGCCAGGCAGTTCCTTGGTGGAGTTACCTGACAGGTTGCCTTTTCCCCCTGGTCACTGTGCCTCCCCAGAAAAAGGACAGAAGCCAGACAAAAACTCTGGTTTCCAGGCCCCACAGTATGTGCCCGGGGCAGATCCTGCTAGAGCCAGGTTGTTTCTAGGATTGTGTCCAATTTACAATTTAATCCACTTAGTAAAAGCATCAAGGAGCACCTCATGGGTGGGCCAGAGAGTGGGAGCAAGGGTTAGCTATGATTTCCAGTCTCCTTGAAGCCTCCTGCTGGCAAAGGCTCCATCAGTTTCTCCTCTTCCAAAGACCAGCTCCACCCCATCTCCGTGCAGGAGTTTTGCCCCAGCTCCTGCCAACATCAACTTGTCCTTCTCCACAGCTTTAGAACACTTTGTACTTCTGCTTTAACCCTTGTCTAATCAACAATATCCTATCCCTCACTTGTGTCAGGCTGTAAGCTAGGTAAAAGAACGCAGCAAGGTTGACGGGGATACGCTGGGAAAGCCATGACTGCAGGACAGTCTGACAGAGCTGTTGGAGGAGGTATTTGGAAGAAGGACAGAACTTTGGGAGGCAAAGCAGAGTCAAATGGATGAGGGCAACATGGGGAACAGATCTTGGGCTGAGCAAGTATTACTGATGCAGGGACAGCGCTCAGGGCAGGGCTGGACAGGTGTGCTGCAGCCAAGCCAGGGAGCTGCCTGCATCGAGGCAGTAGAGAACAGTGGAAGGATGCCAACTCAGAGAAGCTAAGAGTCCTGGGAACACCATTTTGGAGTGGCCTGCAAAGCCCGGAGCACAGCTGGTATTAGCCAGTCAACAGCCTCCCAAACTGATCTGAGTGGAGCTGTGAAGGACTGGCCTGGAGTGGAATGGATGTTAGCACTGAATCCCCTCTGGCCTTAGTACCTCACTCAGCAGCCCACAGCAGATTCTGGTGTCAGGGGCCAGACTGCACACACAACCCTCTGCAGTGCCAGGACACAGGAAGGTTGAGTATTCTGCTCACCTTGAGGTCCCCGGAGATGTTGGCTCCTGCTAGGATCCCCGTGGCAGAAGGAAAGAAGATGGAGAACATCCCGAAGAAGCTGCCATCCATACCCCTCCAGTCAGGCACCAAGTTCTGGACAAAAATGTCTCCTGGAAAACCAGGGCCTAAGTTAGGGCCACTTGGAGGGCTTGGTTCTCATTCCCAAGCAGCTTCCAGTCATGGAAACGGGGAATTCCATCTTTCTGCTGCTCACACAATGGGCCACATTTCTGGACAAACTACCCCTATTCCCAGAGCTGTGGTCTGGAGTCCACCCCACTCATACATACCCCGGTAGCTGAAGAAGCCCTTGGAGGCCTTGTCCTCAGACGGGGGGATCAGTGTCCCCACCAAGTAGTTGGCAAAGGAGACCATGATGACAAGAAAGAACAATACCTGGGCCTAGGAGTAAAGGACCCCAGGGGTCAGATTGTGGCCCCACACCTTCAGGGAGCCCCAGCAGGGAGGAGCTTGTCCAGGTCCCTCACATCATTATTCATGTAGTCTTTTCATTCACATCCATTGCACACTGAGCTCTGGTCAAGTAGCTGGGAACACTTGAGTGAACACGATGGCCATGCTCTCTTGTCCTGACTACTGAGTATGTAAAATGAACATCAGAGTATGCTGATGTTGGGCTGGAGCTGCGTTTGCAAGGTAGCCTGTAACAGTGTCTTCAAGAAATAGACTTTTTTTGGGCAGATATATAAAGGAGGAAGATGAGGGAAGCTCAGAATGATCTGGTGCTTAAGCTTATTACTTTCAAGGAAGAGCAAAGGGGCCAGCATTGCTGGAGAGAGGTCTGAGAAAGATGGAGCTAGGAGGTGCAGGAGCCCTTTTGACCAAGTGTGCCAATTATAACCCAGTACTTCTGTCCTAAGCCTTTGGCTTTTGGATGGATGCATGTTTCCATGAAGACCATGCTACCCAGCCTCCCTTGCAGCTACAAGGGGCTACAAGATCAAGATTTAGCCAATGGGACATGAACAGGAGTGATACAGGAAATTCCCAGCTTGTACATAAGGGGAAGGGGAACCAGAATTTACTCCCTTTATTTCACTCTTCTTGTTTCCTCTACCTGGACTGGACACATCCTGATGGTGGCCACCTAGACCAGGTGAATAAGGGCCCATGCCTGAGGAATGGAGGAATCTGGGTGTACCACTCCTGATGGAAGGCCATGTCCACACAGAGAGAAAAAAAATGTCTCTACTTGAAGGTACTATTAATTAGGGTCTTGGTCACAGAAGCAGAGTTTAAAGCCCAGTGAATGCACATCAGAAGAGGTAGAACCAGGACCCCAGCCAAGGGCTATGACTCTGCTCCTCACCTTGGACTCCCACTCCATGCCTGCCAGGGAAATGGCCAGCAGCACAGTGACAGTGACCACGCCAATGATGCGGATGTCATTGATGGGATCCACGATGGGTGTGCCATACTCCTGTGAGGGGACAGATTGCTTGCATGCCACCTTCTGGACAACCCATGCCTCCAGGATCCACTTTGCTGAGGTCCTTCTAGCCCAGACCCATACCCATGGTCCTTCACAGCCTATAGATCCCCCAGGGCAGCTCTATGGAGACCTGGACAAGATGGTCCTAGGGCAATGTGTGGTCTAATAAGAATGTTTTTGATTTGGTGAGATTATCATTATCACCTGCAACAACCAGACTGTGGCTTTGTTCCCTGATGGGTGAGCTCTGCAGCAGGGAGGAAAGCCGACCCAATGGGGAGAAGGGGAGAAGGGCAGCCCAGGGCCCAGCCCACCTTACCTGCAACAGATCCCGCACAGTCTCTGCAAAGCCCACTGTGTGCATGGCCACACCCACAGCATTGGCAAAGGCAAAGATGAGACCAATGGAGCCCCCCAGCTCTGGGCCCAGACTCCGGGAGATGAGGAAATAGGTTCCACCTAACAGGGCCAGAATCGAGAGCCATGAAGCCAGAGGAATCAGCTGACCAAGCTGGGTTTGGGAAAGTGACCAGGGGACACCAGGGGTAACTGGAGTGTCCCGTGGGTGTGGAGCCCAAAGGTAGGGCCCAGGCTGCGCACCTGACTTGACCTTGCCATTGGTGGAGATGGCTGAGATGGAGAGGCCGGTGATGGAGGTCACCATGACGGACAGCAGGATGATGATCCAGGTCAGAACTGCATGGGGTGAACATAAGCGCCCCATGACTCAGTCAAGGTGTTTCCCAGGTGAGGAACCTACCAGTTCACTGCCTCTGCCTGAGCCTTGGGGGACTTCTTTTAAAAACAAAGGGTAAAAATAAAGTGCCGGCTACTATTATGAGCACCACTGGGTGCCAGTCCCTGTGCTGATTTTCCTGTACCAGATGAGGCCCACAGTGGCTTGGTGAGGCAGCTGATGTCACCAGCCCTATTTGACAGATGAGGAGAGCAGGGCTCATAGCAGGTAACAAGTGCGCCCAAGGTTCCACATCCTAAGGTAGAGCTGGCACCTAAACCCCAGCCTTCCAGAGCACAAGTTCTTATGTGCATGCCCTGCAGCAGGCATTGGTTCAGGGAGGTGAAGTGACGTGCAGAGGGCAAGCAGCCCAGGAGAGCCCTTGGGACTGTTGACGCCCTGTCCAATGGGTCTCTGTTCCATCATTCTCACCATTGTCACTGCAGGAGCTCCAGACTGTACCCAGGAGGAGCAGGCTGACCTGTGGTCTCTACAGCCAGGTCAAGCCTGCTCCCTGGGGTCTTAGTGATAGAGGATGAGGACTCAAGCACCACCACCTTCCTCTCCCAGGTCACCACTCACCTATGCCTGCCTGCGCTGTAATCCAGGGGAGCCGCAGGTAGAGGATCACACCCCAGATGTTCAGCATGCATCGGATCTGAGAGCATAGTGAGGTCAGGGGCTGTCTGGGCCAGCCACATACCCCACGGCCAGGCACATAAGTCCCTGCTGCTGGGCATGTCATGGCATCAGCCGCCTAGACACGGGAGCTCCTGAGTTCTCTGTGCTTTACCCACCCTGGCAGGTCAGGCCCTGTGGTTTACTGAGGGCCCCACTCCTATTCCAAACCAGTATCCTGTGCCCTCCTGATCTAGCCTTGGCTCCAGTGGTCAGCTGTTAGCTGGGGCATGGATTTGGGGGAAGCTCAGCAAACACCAGCTGACCCACTCCCCACTCACAAGCAGAAACAGAGCCTGGATTGCTGTGACTTCAGTTTCTATTGAAAAGCCAACACTGAGGCCAACATTTCCAAGTGGAAAGGCCTGCTATGGTCTTTGGTCACACCAAGTAGCAGAGATTTCCACGGTCCTCCACCTGCTCTGAGAGGATAAACAAAACCATACCAGGCATGGGCAAGCACTTCCAGGAGGGGAACATAGACCCTGAACGTGATTCTTGAGGGGTTGCAGTGGGTTTGGAGTTCAGACGGAGAAACAGTCATACCCACTCACAGCCGGCAGCATTAAGATCAGAGCTGGGCAGCCTGCTTCCCAGAGTGGGACTGAAGATTTCTCCACACTGTATGCAGGTCCCTTCTACAGAACCCCACAATATCTTCCAGAGCAGGGACAACTTGATTCTTACTATATGGCCACTTATTTATGCTGTAAGCTGAAGTAAATCTTCCGTTTAAATCATGCAGAATGAAAAGACATTACACACACCAGTTGTCAATGTACAGCATACTGGCTGTTCCAATTTGTGGCCATCACTGGAGTTGCAGGGAACAAAATAAAATTTAATCCTTGTGTGACTTTGGACCAAAGAAAAAACTGTAAAAGGCATTTCAATGCACCTTCCCACAATCGCAGGAAAATTATGTCTTTTCCTCTTTCCAAAGAGCTGAGACAGAAATACAGTGTTCACTCTACACCCATCCAAAAGGATGGTGAAGTTCAGGCTGTACAAGGACACTGTAAAGGTCAGCAGATTGGCAAAGTAGTCCAGCTTTACAGGAAGAAGTATGCCATCTGCACCGAATGGGTGCAGCAGGAAAGGGAAAATGGCACAACTGTCCCCGTGGGCATTCACCCCACTGAAGTGGTTCTCACCAGGCTAAAACTAGACGAAGACTGTGAAAAGATCCTGGAACAGAAAGCCAGGTCTTGCCAAGTAGGAAGGGAAGAAGGAAAATACAAAGAAGAAATGCCTGAGAAGATACAGGAATAGAGAACTCCTGTGTGCAACTTGAAATTAAAAACTGCTAAAATGGAAAAAAAATATATGTATATATATAAACACATAAATAGGTAGTATACAGTATATGTTGGGTGCTGCCCTCTGGTGGTTCTTTTGGAAAACCTATTCTTTTTTTTTTTTCCTTCTCTTTCTTGCGGTATAGGGAATTGAACTCAGGGTCTCACATATGCTAGGTAAGCACTCTACACACTAAGTTACCTATATATCCTTTAAATTTACTTTTAATTTTGAAATTACTAAATGGCCCAGGCTGACCCAAATTTGCAATCCTCCTGCATCAGCCTCCTAAGCACCTGGGATTACAGGTATTCAACCATGCCTGGCTAACCATCTCTTCATGTAACTCCCTGGAAGCATTGACCCAAAGACTTTACATTTATTAAGTCATTTAATACTCATTTCACACTTGAGGAAACAAGGCAGCAAGTTGTTAAGTGATTTGTGATTTACCTGCCGCCACACGAGTAGTGTGATGCAGCAGAGATCTGCCACCAGCCTGGGTCTCAACCAAGGGCACATACAAGGCTGTTGGGAAGCCCAAGTCAAAGAAACTTTGAAGCTACATGCAGATGTGGGGCCTTGGTCCTACCCTGTACCCTAGAGCCTGAGTCAAGGCTGAGCCTGGGTGGAGCTCGGTGCCTACTCACCATCACCCCCTTGACCCAGCCAAAGCGCACTGGCTCCTCGGGGCTCTTCTCACTGTGGGTGCCTGCCTCATCCTCCACCAGCCCATCAGTCAGCTCATGGCTGGGCCGGCTGTCGAAGGTCAGGGTGTGCAGGTGACTCCCTTCCTGCTGGGGGCCCAGAGATCACAAGTCAGACAGGCATGGATGCTGTGGGCTGGGGCTCTGCAGCCAGTCTCCCACCTGCTCCACTGCACCCAGTGGGGACAGGTGCCATGGGAGGCTGGGCATTCTGGGCACTCCTGATCATGGCCCCTGCTTCCTGCTATACAGCAGGAGCCGGGGACCAGGCTAGGTAGGCACATGGCCAAGAAGGGTGGGGCAGGGTTATTGTCACCTGATAGAGGGCCAACAGCATGTCTAGGACTCACAGGGGCCCCTGGCAGAGCTGGAGCTGGGACCTAGTTCTCCAACCCAGTGCAACCCAGTGCCCAAGTGACCGTGACCCCTCTGAGGGGCTTTCTTCCAGGTCCCAGCTCAGCGGTCCTGGGTGGAACACAGAGCTGGGTATAGCTGCTGGGGGTCAGGAAGGAAGTTAGCTCTGGGAGTGGAGGAGTGCTGAAAGTTAAGGTCTCAGTCCCAGAACCAGGAATGCTTGATGCCAGCTGGAAAAGCTGAGGTTACACAGGGGCTGTGACCATCAGACTCCAGCCCTGCACCCTTCACAGTCCAGTGAGCCCCTCTCTGAGAGCACCTTTGCTGCCCTCTTCTCCCCATCTGTGCCAGTGGTATGCAGCTGGTTTGCATGCTGCCACAGATAGGCAACTCATCCTCTCTAGGCAGCCCACCCTACCTTTGAGCTGTTGGTGCATAGGCAAGAGCTCCATGTGCTCAGAGCTTCACAGCTCCCACCACCACCACTCCACTTGGGTCTCTCAGTCTTTGAGAAAGACCCCCATCCATTTTTACAGCTCAGGTGACAGTGCCAGGACTCAGGGATGCACTTACCTTGAGGAAGGAGTGCAGGTCGGCCAGCGTGGGCCGAACCTTCCTAGGCTCGCCGGGCAGGGCACTGTTGGCATAGTGCTCATAGGCAGGTACCACGTCGATGGTGTTGTACCCAAAAGTGCGCATGTAGAGGGTGCTCCCATGGGTCAGGTGGTTAGGGTGGCTGGTGTCATAGGGAGCAGTTGGCAGGGGCTCATCGCTCCCCAGGAGTGTGCTGATGGTGAAGCGCCCACTGCACAGAGAAGAGTTTCTGGGCATCTCTGTGGTGGGCAGCTCTGCCATTGTGGCTTAGGTAGGGGCCAGGGTCACAAGGACATACCCGGTGGCTTTATAGGCTGAGTCTACAACCAGGAGTAAAGGTGCTAGGGTGGCCCAAACCGCCCACAGCTGGTGAGCAGTGACCCTGGACAGATGGGGTTGGAACACGTGCCTCTCCTGTCCTGCCCACTGCTGGACCAGTGACTTGGAGACCTGCCTGGGACCAACAGGGCTGGACTTGCCTGGAGCTGACACTCACTGAGTCCTGGGTTGGTTCCTCTGAGTCTGGGGGCCATAGAGATCTCCAGCCAGGACCCAGGAAAGAACAGTCTCTAGAAGGTCTCTGAAGGACCTGACAGGGACCATACTTACAGCAGAAGGCCCTGGCCCCTGACCCAGTGCTAGCCCATGTCAGGATCTGGTTTGCCAGCACCCAGAGGCTGCCCCTTGAATGCACAGTGGCAATGGAAGCGGAGTCTGTCGATAAGCCTGAGGCCACCTAAGAGGGACAGTGACTGAAATGAGTTGTAGATAGTTGAAAGAGGCAGATCAAGAATTTGGAAGATTGGCTGTTAGAAAGTGGATGTTTCAGGTGTCCCCAGAAATGAAGGACATATTTTACTAGCTGCTGTGAGAGCTCTCAATGTCTGCCCTATGTCCAGGGCCCAGCTGGGGTCACTTTTCCCCTAAGACAGGGAGGACTTGTTCCCTGTCCTGACCCTAAAGGGCCACCAGCTCCAAGCTCTCCCTGACACTGTGCTGTGCTGCAGCCTGACCCGCCCTCTGCCCAGTGCTACCTTCTTCCCCTGCCCACAGGCGCTAAGCCCAAGGGCAGGGTGGCCTAGAAGATCACAGAAAATCACTGATTCATTGTACCTCTCCAGCAGCCTTTACAGACCACCCCTCATACTTGGGTGACAATAGAAGCCCATCCACACTCTGTACTGAGATAAGTGAGGGGCTGGACCTGGAAACATCCCAGCCCCACTGCACAGTGGGAGAGAAGTGCAGGGAGGAGGGTCAGCTGGAGACAGGCAGGGAAGACTTCCTTCAGAGGGGTCCCTGACCTGAGTCTCAGAGGAGACCAGAAGGTTAGTGCCAGATTTGCACCTAGGGTCCCTCGGCTTATGCCCAGGCTCCAGCCATCCCCCAGAGAACGATAGGGAGCTCACTTTCTTGCCCTACCTTGCCCTATCTCTTAGAGCTCACAGGAGGTCCCCCACCCCAGAGGACCAGCAAGTCAGCACCTATAGGAGTCTAGAAAGGTCTGGCTGCTTCATGTGCACCCCACACAGCTTGGGCCAGGGTCACCCAGGAAGGTTCTCAGCTAGAGGCTGGGCCAGGTAGAAGGTGGCAGGGGGAAATGCTCAGGCTGTTAGTGTAGCAAACTGCTGGGGAGTTTCCCTGGAACATGAGGGTGCATGTGCCCACAACATCATGGACAAGATTTTTTGTTTTTGTTTCCATTTGCAGCACTGCAGTAGGGATTGAACCTAAGGATACCCTACCACTGAGTTACGTTTCCAGCCCTCTTTTTTTTTCTTCTTCATATTTTTTTCATTTTGAGACATGAGGCTCTTGCTAAGTTGCCCAGGCTGGCCTTGACTTGATCCTCCTGCTTCTGCCTCCTGCAGAACTCAGATTATAGACATGTGCCCAGCCCTATCTAGCCTTACAAATAAGTTGGCAAATCTCAATGCATTTTTCTAGGGAAAGGTCCCTAAATTTCATCCACCTTGTGGAATGGAAGCCCACAAAGGCGAGACTTGGCCCTATTTTGTTCCACCATAATCCCAAGCAACTAGGACTGCACCAAGGAGCTCAAGGAAGGCTGTTGACTGTGTGATGAGGGCACCTAGAGCCAGGCAGGGTGAAGAACGGCTGTGCAGACACCCTCAGCTGACAGAGCTGCCCCAAGGAGGGATGCGCCAGGACTTGGCTGGGCTCTTCCAGCCCAGCATTCTGCTCTAATTGGACACTGAGAGGGGACCAGAGAGAGCCTAAACTCCACTGACAGACCCAACAGATTATGATCACTATGGTGCCTTTTAGAAAGTTTTAGGGGCTAGGGAGGTAGTTCAGTAGAATAAACGCTTGCCTGGCAAGTGCAAAGGCTTGAGTTCAATCCCCGGTTCCGGAAAAAAAAAAAAAAAAAAAAAAAAGAGCTTAAAAATTCACCACACATTAATTTTTTTAAAAAAAAGAATCCTCGGGGCCCAGAGGGATGGCTCAGTGGTCTAAAGCGCCTGCTTGGGAAAGCTTGGGCAGCTTCAGTGACTGTGGTTCGATCCCCGGCACCACATGCTGCGCCAGCCCTGCCCTCGGGGCAGGCTGAACCGGCCATAAAAATGAGTGAATAAGCAAATAAAGGTTCTGAAACAAGTAAAAAATAAATAAAATAAAATAAAATAAAATTCTTAAAAATAAATAAATAAAAAGAATCCTCTCAGGATTCTTCTTATCCCTGTCCTAGCCCAGATTTTCAGCCACACCATCCATGGGGATGTGTCCCCAGTCCCCATGCCTACAGCCAGTAAGGATTCCAGGCCAAGGACACCAGCCGGGTCAGTGCTCCAGTCTCTGTGGGTTGCACCTTGCTAGGGAGGAGTTATGGGGCCTTTCCCTGCACATTAACACATTCCCTCCCACCAGGGCCCTGGGGCAGATCTTATCACCCTATCACTCTTAAACTGCCAATTGACTGGCAAAACTCACAGCTGCTTCACAATCGCTTACACCCTGCCTACACCTGCCCTGGGCAGCTGTGGAAATTTTCTGATTAAGATCTCAGGAGAGGAAGGGACCAGAGCTGTTTCCAGTAGCACTGGGGCTATGGCCAGAGTGGAAGCTACAGATTTGTTGGGTGACCTTGGGCAAATTACTACCCCTCCCTGGCCTACATTAGCCTTGGAGCAGAGCAAGGCCACCCTGTGAACCCTCTCTGGCCCCTTGGCATCTCCCTGGAGTGGGATGGAGTTTAAGCAGGACCCCGTAGAGGACTTATTGTGAAATAGGCTAAAGAGACTCTCTTGACCCCTCTGGTCCCAAACCACAGCAGACCCTGCGCATGCAAGTACATATACATGCGCATGCGCATGCGTGTGCGCGCGTGTGTGTGTGTGTGTGTGTGTGTGTGTGTGCGCGCGTGCGCGCACACACACACACACACACACATTCCCAGCATAGGGGGATTTCATATTTGAATGGAACTTTAATTGAAACATGATGACAGGAGTAGTTTTTTTGAACACTGTGAAGGGTTGAATAGTCCCTGCCTTCCAGAATTTAGCTTCCAGGAGAGCCTACAGGCCAGATGGCCTCCAGAGCCCTGCAGATAAGGTTCCTGGTACCCTGAGCAAAAGCCCTGTGATTTAGCTGGGATTCTCACTTCTGTCAATTTCCATGCAACCACAGGCAAGTCACCTGACCTGGATGAGCCTCTGCTTCCACAGTAGAAATGATACTGCATCATGTCCATCCAGGTCAGCCTCCAAGTGACACAGGGCCCTCACCTTCCCAGGCTCCCAGGAGGAAGAATGAGGTGGACAAGGTCCTAAAAGACTCAGCAGTCAGGAGCTGTCTTAGAAGCAAACACCCCAGAGGCCAAGATGCCAAGGCATGGAAGGAGCAGAGAAGGGGAAGGAAGGAAGAAGATGAGTGTGAGGAGGCCCATGACAACCTCTGAATCTCTGGCCTCCTGCCTTTGCGGCTACAAAAGCACTTGAGCAACCATTTGCTCCTCTGTGTACAAGGCCCTGGACCTCAGTGCCCAGGCAGACAGCCCAGCAAGGAGACACAACAACCATCCAGTAGAGGAGGGGGCTTCTCAGAAGAGGAGGGGAGCAACAAGGGTGGGCTTGGTCATGCAGCAGATCAGGTGGGTGGGACTGGGCTGTGGAGCTGTGGGCTGGGCAGAGGAGGGAAGAAACAGTGGACATCAGGCTGAAAGGGGTCTGATCATTTCTTTATTACACCACATTTGTTGAGTGTCCCCTGCATACCATATCCTGAACCAGGCAAGGGAGGCACCACAGGAAGCAAGACAAAGCCCTGCTCCTGGGAGCTTACATTCTAGGAGGCCACACCGATGACAAATCTGTAATTATTATGATACATTTGGTGGTGAATACTGCTAAGGAAACAACAGTTTTCCGCAGGTCTGGTGTTAGGCTTCTCTAAGGATGAAAGATTTGAGCTGATCTCCAAGGACAGGAGCCACACTCATGCAGATGTTAAGGGGTTGTCCGGGGAGGATGCGGTAACTTTGAGAAGGGAAGGGAGGCTATGGACCTGGAGTAGAAGGACTTAGGAGACAGGGTTTGAGGCACAGAGGAGGGGCATCTGCCTCACAGGCCAGGGGGAGAAGTGCCTTGTTTCATGACAGTCAGAGATGGAGATGTCATTCTCAGAGATTACTGGCATGGCCTTGGAGAGCCCAGTCAGGGCCACCTCAGGGGTGGGGCATGGTGGCCAGGCTGGGAGGTGTGGGAGGAGCTGAGGTGCACTAAGCAGGCAGGCCTGGCATGTGGATCTGGGTGGGCCCAGGGAGGCTCCATGAGGGAATGAGGGTATCTATTCTGAGCAGGGGGTCCTGACAGGATGGCAGGCTGGGCTGATGTTATGACAACAGGCAGACAAAGCGAGACCACAGCCCAGCTCAGTCCTTGGCTATGTGCAGCCTGAAACAAATGCCAAGCCAGGCACCCACCAGGTACAGCCTGTGGGTCTGGCTGAGGAGGGGTAAGAGGCAGGTGTGAGTGTTTTCTAAAGCTCCCCAGGTGATTCTAGGAATCCAGCAAACTATAGAAATTGCACTTAAGCACAGTTTCATGGCACCCACCCTCCCCCAGTCCTCAAATCCATTGGCCTGGTCCCACGAGGCTTGCCTGGAGAGAATGGGTATGATGCAACCCTGGTGTCGTGAAATAGCCGGGTAAGAGGATGCGCTGCTCGTCGGCCTGATTCACAACACCAGCTGCAGCAAGATACCAGAGCTCTGCCGCTCCTCCTCTGGCGTGTGGCTCCTCTGGTTTTCAGGCAGTGTCAAACCTGAACAAACGTCTTCTCCAGGCGATCCTGGGCCAGGGTGGCACCAGGGCCTGGACCTGCAGACATGGAAGTCGCATCTCTGCCCACATGGGACTCACAGACTTGATTGTAGGGGAAAGGGAAAGAGACACAAACACCTGCACAGTGCAGGAGGAACAGAGTGGCAATGGGGGGCCAAGCCCTGGGAAGCCAAAGGCTGGGCTGTAGCCCTTCTGCCAACCAGAACCAAGAAACTAGGACTTCCTGTAAGCTGGCAAATGCATGGTGCATCTATTGCAGTCCTGATTCTGACACCTGGGCAACATTACAGCACTTTGACACCAAAGTAATTTGAAGCTATTGACAGCTAAACAAAAAGAAAAGTAGGTATGAGTTCAAACATTTTTGTTGTAAAAAGGATTCTTGGTTCAATTTTGTTCATGGACAGACAAAAAAAAAAAAAGTTTAACCATCATTCACTCCAGAAATAACTATAGGTATTATGTAGACACGAGTGACTATTTTGGAGGATGTGCAGAATGATAAGGTATGATCACTCTCCTCAGGGCCCTAGGTTATCAGAACAGGTAAGACCAACATAAGCCACAACTGCAGTCATAAAAGCATAAATCCCTGGGGCTGGCGAGACAGCTCAGTGGTCTAAAATACCTAGGCGAGCTTAGGCAAAGAGCAGGGATTACAGTTTGATCCCTGGCACCACATGCTGTGCCAGCCACAAAAAAAAGAAAGAGCATAAATCCCTGGATAAAATGGATGACTTCACTTGGCTGAGTGCAGGATGGAACAAGGTACTTGCAACATCAGTTAGAATAAAGAATAAAGCAAAAAAAGATAACCATAAGTGAAGAGGGTAACAACCCAATGTTGGCTTCGAGCTTCCCAACAGCCAAGGTAAAAAATGAAATCATGATCAGCAGTCACTATCTGATAAAAGAATTATAGTTAATTTTCTTTTGTCTTCTTACAAAGAAAACAAATTTTAATCAATCCTTTATCCCTCATTCAAGTAGAGCCAAGATTTCCAGTGATGATATTGCCTCAGGTTAGCCCTGCTGTATCAACACAATTGAAGGAATAATTCTAATTTTTAAAAAATTA
>PVJA010023163.1:0-33361 GCA_004027025.1 Myocastor coypus | reverse complement strand
GCGCATTCAGGGTGTTATGGCCATAGACAGGCTGTTTATTATCACTAAAAGTTTTAACATGTTTGCCGTCAATAGGCAGTTTCCTTGTTCTACATAGTCAACTCCTCTGTGCAGTCAAGACCATTCTTCCACACTTGGTTCAGACTCTGGGCCTCTGCAAGAACACCAGCCTCTTTGTTTGCCCCATTACTTGACATGGTACTGGACAATTCCAAATTTACAGTCAGTATTGTACCTTTTTTTCTCCACCTCTGCTGTCCTGTGCCTTAGTGAGATTGTAAGGTCTCTGAGGATAGCACTTTCATCAATGTCCTTTAGGCTGAGGTCTAGTAAGTATTTAGTGAACTAGTTAATTTAGTTTAGGAACCCAAGCAGAACTCTAACCAGGTGTTTTCATAATAGTAAGGCATCATTTTTTAATATTTTATTTTCTGTGTTTTTGAGACAGGGTCTCACTATGCAGTTCAGGCTGGCCTTGAACTCACTTTTGCAGTCCAGGCTGGTCTTGAACTCGCATTCATTCTCCTGTCTCAGCCTTGTAAATGCTGGGATTATAGGTGTGCGCCACCACACCTGGCTAAGGCATCATTTTATAAGGGATCTAACTTCTGAAGTATTCCTCTCTGCCCAGAATGTTTGCTAGCAAGCTTTCTGAAAATAGAGCCACTTTCTAACTGACAAAAGAAAGGCAAGTGCCCTCTTCTAGGAAGGCTCTTTATTTCCTGGTGATTCTGTTGGGCAGAAAATAATTTACTGAGCCATTTTTGGATATGCTTAAGAGCATAAAATCATAAAAGCTTGAACTTAATAGCAGTGATTCTTAACTTTTCATGGACCACAAAATGGTACAGATGGTTGATTCCCTTGAGAAAAAGCACACAGGCACTAGGGGGTAAGCAACTTAGTATCAAGTACTATATTCATGACAGATATAAAAAGTGAAGTATGTATCTTTAGGCAAATCAACTTCAATCTTAATCTGACTGTTTACTAATAGTGCTAAAAAGGAGAAAAAAGGTACACATAAAGGGACTTGGAGTCATCTTTTTTTGAGGGGGGGTGAATGGTTTCACTATGTAGTACAGGCTACCCTTCAAACTCACTATGTGGCCCAGGCTGGCCTTGAACTCTGTGATCCTCTTATGTGCTAGGAGTACAGACATATGTGCATCACCATGTCTAGTGGTCTTTCTTTTTTTATTTTATTTTTATTTATTTTATTTATTTTTTTTTTTTGGTCTTTCTTTTTTGGAAAAGAATTCAACTTAAATGTTAAAAATTTAAAGTTTATTAACAAACATCGATCTTCTAAAGTTCTGACCGTGAGTGTACTTTTGTTACTGAGGCACACAAATGCTACATTATGTGGATAAAAAATTACATTTAATAAATTGATTATTTACTGTATTATAACATTTTGTTAGGGAGTAAACCAAATCTTCCAAATCATTTAAAATTATTTTTTAGTCAACAGAGGGAGCTCTAACCTAAGTTGTTGCTTAGGATGCAAGTGACTATACTTTGAGAAACTTAAAATGAAACTTCAGGTGCTGGGGAGACAGCTTAGTAGAATAAGCGATTGCCTGGCAAGTGCAAGAGCCTGAGTTCGGTCCCTGTTTCCGCAAAAAAAAATAAAAACAAAACAAAAACAACTTCATATGGTACCAATTTGCAGCTAATACATACTAGTTCACATTCTGCAAGGTCTGACCAGTTGTTAGTGCAATTTCTTTCTATGTGAGGAAAGGGCATCATTTATAGCCATTATGGGATATGTTTTTAAAAGAGATGATATACTCGTAGGGAAAACTATGCTACGTTTAATTTTATTAGTCAAAGAATCTAAAAATGATCCCTTAATATTTTGTCCCAGCTATAAAGGACAAATACAGAAAATATATTCAAATGACCTTTTGTTCTACTCCATTTAAGCTTACTGGAGATCCACAACTGTTTGACATCCCTGTAGTGAGAAATCGAAAATTCATAATTGTTCAGACCTTAAGAAAGATTTTTGCGATGTAATAATGTATATACAACATGGTATAGTATCTAAGACCCAGTAGGACTACATAACTGAATAATATTTATTTCATAAATATATATTTACAGTAATTGACAAAGGTTATAAGTTACCTCATATTGGGTAAAATTTAGTATCATCCATAAATCAGTTCTTGCATGAAATAAGTAGTGCAGTTTTCCCAGGCCCTTCTGATACATGCCCTAATCCCAGAAATGGGGCAGTAGAGCTATGAATTCAAGGATATACTTGGCAACTTAATGAGTCCCTGCCTCAAAAAATAAAAGAGGGCTGTGGATATACCTGAATGGTATGATGTCCCCGAAGTTGATCTCCAGTATTCCATTCCTCCATACACATGTAGTGTAGTTTGCAGAGCTTTGGAATTTTGGAATTGCATAAAAGGTACTGTGGATCTGTACCATTAGATGCTTAAGTTCACAGTTAAATGAGAAAGATTTTCTGCTTTCACAAAAAGTGTGATATATATGTCAATAACTGGTGAAATGAAGCTAAAATTTCAAACCTCTCTATTTTAAAGGATCTAAAGAAACACAATAAAAGACTAAATTATTAACAGAAAATTCTCAATATAGTCTATGTCTAGAGGGTTTGGCCCAAGTAATTAAGAGTAAGTCCTTGTTGCTCTCGCCTATATTTTAGACAGAATTACCTTTCTAAAATACAAATCACATGGTATCTTTCAGGATTACAGGATAAAAAAATCTTTAGTTTATCAGAGAGTAAATACTTCATACGTGCTTTTTGGAGGAAAGTATTTTTTGTTTGTTTTTTCTGAGACAGGGTCTTGCTATAACAGGCTGGCTTCAAACTCATGGCAATGCTCCTGCCTCAGCCTCCCAAATGCTGGGATTATAAGTGTGCATCACCACGCCCAGCCACATGTCTTTTTTGGGTCCTTTTCTACTCTGAATCCTCAGATTTTCCATATTCCACATTTCTGATGTGCTCAGAACTGCCTCAAGCCTACTTTGTCCACTCTCACTACCCCTATAAACATACTATCCCCTCTCCTGAACATACCTTACTGTTTGACATCGCCTTTTGGATACTAAGATTTAGCTTTGATGCCATTTCCCAGAGTCATTTTTGACCCTGTCCCTCCTAAGCAATTCTACAGCAGCATGAATTTACATATATATATATATATATATATATATATATATATATATATACATAAAAGCACCTGGCTAAATTGGTACTTTCCTTATAGTCTTTAAGCCATAACATGCTTTTCCTGAGGACTAACTATCCTCAGCATAGTTCTGGCTCATGGATGGTACTGAGTAGTTATATGAACAGTGCTGGATAAGTTACTGACATGAATAAAACACAACAGTTTCGGAAGAGTGAAAAATGTAAGGAATGTTCCATTAAAAATTTTAGTATAATAAAAGACACACCACCATACTCTATCTCAAAATACTTATTCTTTGAAAACATCTCATTATTCTTGTCACCTTCTGAAGCAGTTCTGGAAATCTTCTTTCATGTCCTTAGGTATACTATTGTGACTACTTTTATGTCCTGAATTGACTGAAAATGTTTACTTTTATGGTCATTTTGACTTTGGGGACAAGCCACAGTTTGAACAGTATCAGATCTGATAATATGGTGGATGAGGACACACTAATGTTTTTACAACCCTGCCTTTTCATCGGATGGCACTTGGGAGCAGAATCCAGTACTTTTTTTTTTTTTTTTTTTTATGGCCAGCTCAGCCTGCCCTGAGGGCAGGTCTGGCACAGCATGTGGTGCCGGGGATCGAACCGAGGTCCCTGCAGCTGCCTCAGCTTTCCTAAGCAGGTGCTTTAGACCACTGAGCCATCCTGCCAAGCCCCAATCCAGTACTTTTTTGATCATGCCTTCTTCTGAAGACACTAATGAAAAAAGACTTCCAGAACTGTTTCAGAAGGTGGCAAGAATGGTATGTCTAAAGAAAGTACTTTGAGGGGGATCAATAGCAATATACTGTACTACATTTTAAAAAGTTTAAACACTCACCACACACTTTGATCATCTATTATAGGATAAAAGTAGGAGAGGTCAAGAAAAGATTTGAACTAGAACTTGGAAGGTATGAAGATTTTTGATAGCTGGAGGTAGGAGAAGACATCCTGAAATTGAGAGATGGTTAAAATACACAGAGCAGTATAATTGGGAGATGGCTGAAATACAGATACAGGACAGTATCAGCAATATTCAACACTGTACCTTAATAACTATTTTGCTAGAGCATAGGGCTTATGGAAGGAGAAAGACAAGTGTTGAAAGTAGTGTCGCCATAATCAGCATTGTCATTGTTTTGAGACAGGCTGTAACTATGTGGTTTTGGCTGGCCTTGATCTCATTATATAGCTTAGGTTGGCTTCAAACTCAAAGAATTCTTCTACCTCAGTATTCTGAGTGCTGGGACTATTTGTGTGTGTCACCACGCTTGGTATAATCATCATCATAATTAAAGGTTAGGATGCTATGTAGAATGACAAGTGTCTAGCTTGAATAAAGTTATTTAACTACTCCTGGTACTGCGTGTAAAACTAAAAGACAGCCATTTCAAGTCTTAAAATTCTGTGATCTCTCAAAGTTGCATGGACTTAGCTTCCTGGGAGTGATACATTTGGAGACAGGGAGGGTTCTGAGTACCAAGATAAAGTCTGGTCTTCTATTTGTCCATGAGTGTAACCTGATGATGTCACAAGTGTTCTAAGGTGGAAGAAAGGCATGGAGACCTCCAAGGAGGAAGTACTCCCCATGGTCTAGGCATGAAGTGATATCTTAAAGACCCTGGTTTAGCCTACTGGAGTAAAGTTTAATAGGTAAGATAATTTTTTTTTTCTTTTTGAGACAGGGTCTCGCTATGCAGTTGAGGCTGGTCCTGCACTCACTTTTGTAGCCCAGGCTGGTCTTGAACTCGCACCAATCCTCCTGCCCCAGCCTCCCAAGTGCTGGGATTACAGGCGTGAGCCACCACGCCCGGCTAATAGGTAAGATAATTGAATTACCTTAAGTATGGTTTATAGAGGACACATGGAAGAACATCCAGCCAAAGGTTTATTTTTACCCTTAAACACAAAGTGCTGTGGATAATGCAGAGTATCACTGAACTTTAAAAAGGCTGACTATGAGGACGTAGCAGTCTTCATTACTCACTAACCTGATGAACACAGATGTTACACTTATCACAGAATACCATATCATTCCCTTCTTCACTGTCTGGAGATCGGCACACATCACAGATGACATCTTCATCATACTCTATGCCTAGTCCTTCTTGTGTCTCAATAACATGGTTCATATTTTCATAGCATTGACGTTCCAGGACTTCTACTGCTTTTTCCATAAGGGTCTCATCAAGTGGCCCTTGACCTTCACAGAAATAAAAACAAATCAACCCATCAGCAAGCTGTCAGTCCCAAATCACCTACTGTGAATTCAGTGCAGGCATGAGAGGGATTATAAACGATAAAATTATATTTTCTTTTTTTTTTTTTTTTTTTGTCTTTTTGAGACAGGGTCTCGCTGTGCAGTTCAGGCTGGCCTTGAGCTCACTTTTGTAGCCCATGCTGGTCTCGAACTCACACTGATCCTCCTGCCTCAGCCCCCCAAGTGCTGGGATTATAGTTGTGCACCACCACGCCCGGCAAAATTATATTTTCTCTGCTCTAAAACAACCAGATTTCATCTTATACTAGAGATGCTCTCATATTTACTTATAATAATATATTAGTGTTTGACTCATGAAAGTAGAGAATATATTCCACCATATTCCTGACATTAATAATCCTTTCCATTTTCTGTTTAAATCCCTGCCCATTTCCTTAGATCACATGATTTTCTCTTATTCCCAAAGTAGGAGGACTTTCACCAAACTTTTTAATTATGAACACTGGTTTGTATTGTAATAAAATAACAATCATGTGCTTCATTCTTAGAAAATTAGCTTCAATAAGCACATCTAATTGTTATACAAGGAAAATTTCATATGAAAATGTATTAAGTCTTAAAGGAAAGTTCTACATATTATCTGCATATAATTATACCAAAGAAATACTGCTTTTCAAATTTGAATTTAAAAAATTAACTGGCATTTTTCTTCTTTTTTATTTTATTTATTTATTATTTTTAAATTTTTCTTCTTTTGGTACTGGGACTTGAACTCAGGAGCTTGTATTTGCCAAGCTGTTGCTGTGTCACTGAGCTACATGTCCGGCTACCACTGCTATTTTTCATTGGCAAACAAATATAAGTCTATTAGCATTCATAAATGTCTAAAAAGGCAATTTTGAAGGCTTATGTTTCTGAGACAGGGTCTTGCTAAGTTACTAAATTGCCAAGGCTGGGCTTGAACTTTGGATGCTCCTGCCTCAGCCTCCCAGAGTGATGGGATAACAGGTGTACAACAACACACCCAGCCAAATTCACTGATCTGTTTTAAGTATGAGCTAATGTTTGTACATTAGGTAGTATGATGTTGAGTATGTATTAAGTGCTCAATTTTAATTCCTTAGTCTGAACCAAAAAATGCTTAATTGATTTTGTTTTTGGTGGTACCAGTGATCGAACTCAGAACTTTGTGCTTGCCAGGTAAGCGCTTATTCTACTGACCTATGTTCCTATTTTTTAAGCTTTTGGGATTATTGCTATAATATTATTTTCCCTGAAGAAAATCCTGAGATAAGGTAAATGTCTTTTAAAACTCTTCCAATACAATGTGGTATACCACCAGAACAAAAATGGTCACTAGTGAAAATAACTAAAATTCCAATGAAATCTGACATTTATTTAATAGTTACATATCTGTGTCTTATAGTCAAGTAAGATTCCATTATTAGGGGAACTGCTATTGGGTGAGATGTATGTGTGAGCTCTGTACTGAATGTGCAACTTTTCTATAAATAAAGCTATTCTAAAATAAAGTCTATTTGAAAATGAAATAATTCCAACTGCAATTCATTATACAATATCAAACAGACCTTATTATATCTGTAATGTGGTTTCATGCCAAAGGTAATGTGATAAATATAATATCTACAGATATTATATGCTTCATATGCACACCTACACCAAACCATTTGGGTATACCCCCATATTATGATTTTCTATTGCTGCCAGTCATTTTATTCCTTTATCTTTGTGGTTGCTACCTTAAGTTGATAACCTTTTTCTCCATTGAGGACTTAAGAAGACAAAAAATGAAAAGTTTTAAAAAACAAAGAATAAAGGTTGGTCACTGACAGGATAACTACTATTGTCATGACAACCTAGATTTAATATAAATTTTTTTTCATATCCATTCAGTTACCAGCCTCAAAAGAAAGAAAAAAGGATGGGGAGTGGGTAAGAAAAGGAAAGCCATCCATCCTTGTATTGACAATAACCTAATATAATTCAAACAGAAATGGAATAAGCTGGGTATGGTGACACACTAATAATCCTAGCACTCTGGAGGCTGAGGCAGGAGGATCACTGTGACTTTGAGGTCAGCTTTGGCTACATAAGAAAGTTCAAGTTCTCTACATAGTGAGAACCTGTCTCAAAAACCTAAAGGAAAAACCAAACATATATCACATGGAGATTTAAAAATTGTCCACAGTTCCACAGGAAACTTGATCAAAATGCTGTTTAGACTGAAAACAAGTGAATAAAAGTTGTAAGTATAAAGTGAGTTTCCTTTGAGTACATCATTTCTCAGCACTGCTATAACATTTACTTTAAAATTATGCTTAATTCCAAGTTTTTTCTATTTCCATTATTTTCTTTCTAATGTGGTGGTGTAAATTTGCTGTCATTTTTCCCAGAGAATGTTTTTCAAACTTTTAACTAGCAATGACATTTGACATGGAATCTTTTGTCTTGGTGACAGTGGAAATGGAGATGAAAACCACACCAAATACTATGAATACAGGGCCAGGGAGATAGAGCTCAGTGGAATAAGTGCTTGCCTGGCAAGCACAAGGTCCTGAGTTCAATCCCTGGTCCCGCAAAAACAAAAACAAACAACAACAAGAAAAAACAAATACTATGAGTAAATAGGCTATATGTTATTTGAGAAGGGAAAATTGTATCTTAAAGAGAGGGGAAACAGATGATAGAAAAATTGACCTGATTCAAAAAATGAGGCAAGCTTTTTTATCAGGTTGCTGGGAAGGATTAGTTTTTATTTAGTCTTTGTTCTACTTCTGGTGATCTCACGGGAGGTCTTCTCACTGAAGGGGAAACTCAGTTTCCTATAATGATTTCTTTTAAGGCTGGTGCTCTCTCCTTAAGAAGTAATGTTACTCCAAGTTTTTTGTTGACTTGTCTTTATTTTTTTGAAAATTATATGACAATTTTTGAACTCACTGATAGCTACAACTCACTGGTAGTAGCAAAGCACTGTTTTGAGCATGATTCTCCCTGGGTCTGCCGTTGTCTTTCCAAGGTAGCAAAATTTTAAGTCTTGCATTAAGGGGAACTGGTCACAGCAACTTGTCAGCTGCAGTGGTACTTCTCAATGCTGAAGATGGGACTTCTCTTCAAAGTCCTGGCAGATACAATTGTATCCTTGGCTTTGCTCACTGATCAGAATGATTTTCAAGGCTGAGCCCAACAACTGGCTTCAAAATCCTCATCAACAACTCCAATCAACCACAATCATTTAAAACTCACAAAACCTACATGACACCTTGGATCTGTACTATTTACCTTAAAAGAGGAAAAAAAGATCATATTTAAATGTTATTGCTGTATTTCAAAATATTTATACGTTGGAAGAAAGACCAAATTAAAAGATGGAGGAGAAATATAAATAAAAAAGCTAGGAAAGAAAGGAAGGCAACAAGATGAAAGAAAGCAAGTTTTAAAGATCCTAACAACTTAAAAAATTTCCAAGTTGATTCAAAGCACAACTCATTTGTTAGAAAACAACTTACCCATTTCTGTGAGGTCCTCATTAAGTTCCTTAAGCCAGAAGATGTCCATGTCATCTAGATCATAGCGGCATGTGGATGTTGCAAGATTTTGGATGTTGGAGGAACCAGGCTCTGTGCTCTCTGATCTGGAGCAACGGATATATTTCCGGGGTCGGATAAACTGACCTTCCTTTTCCTTTTCAGCTATAACCCTAGAAAACCAGGAGAAGACACTGATGATGATTAACAAACGGTAGCATTGAAACATTGAATGGATGGATCCAATAGTACTCAAGTCATACAGGAGAGCTAGTAGAGGGGCAGGCACAGGCCTTGCCTTGCTTTCTGAGAGGTATGGCAGACTCCCTTCTAAAAAGCAAATAGTTATGCAAATTCAGTTTTATTACCTGCTGTGAGCTTAATAACTGGTAAACACTATTTCATTCACCCCCATGGATCTTGGAACCTGACTATTCATTCTAGTAAAATGTTGCTGCAGTATCCTGTGTTCTTGGCTCAGAGGTCACCAAGTATATTTGGAAAGAGAAACCTGGGAGAGGTAATAAGAGCCAGATTCCATACCGAGCATATTATTTTCACAAAATTCATGGTTTTGTGGTACAGAGACAATACCAGATTCTTAGTACAGAACGCAGGCTTTAGTTTCACATTAACCAATTTTTTTTGCCACCACGGTGATCCTAGGCAGTTTAAGATTTAGCATTTATTTATTTATGGCCAGTTCAGCCTGCCCTGGGGGTGGGGTTGGCACAGCATGTGGTGCTGGGGATCAAACTGCAGTCCCTGCAGCTGCCTAAAGTAGGTGCTTTAGTCCACTGAGCTATCTCACCACCTCCAAGATTTAGCTTTTTAAGATAAAAAGTAGGAAAATAGCCAAATGTGGTGGCATGTGCTTGTAACCCCGACATTAGAGGAAACTGAAGCAGGAGAATGGAAAGTTTAACTTAGTCTGAGTAGTTTAGTAATGTAGCAAGACCTTGCTTCAAAATAAAAAAAAAAAAAGTGCTGAGTAGATGTATCTCAGTGTGAAGGTCCTGGGTTAACCAGCAGTGAGGCAAAAAGAGATGACAACAACAAATTACAATAACATAACACCAAACTTATGACTACGGATGATGTATCTATATAGAATAAAGTGGCACAATGAACACTGAAAAAACAATATCTGATAATGTCGGTGACTACTGTATTTATTATTTTCATAATGTAGATCAATTAAAGCCAAGACGCTATGGAGTTATACAAACTCAAGGTAATTCCCAACTATAAATGATATCAGCCATAGGTATGAGCCAGGGTAACAGAATGAGATAAAAGAGTCCTACACTTGTATCAGCTTCTCCAGCAGGCCTGATCAAATCTGTATTTCCTTTTATCCTGTCTTGACACTGAAGAGCCAAAGGCAAGGAATTAAAGTAAGTGGAAAAATGGAAGCTTTTTGTGCCAAAAATTTATTATACAATTAATGGTTTAAGTAATACAGGAGGCACCAGAAAATATAACTAGGAGGATAGCTATATTATTATTTTTTTAGCAATTTTTAGTGGGTCAACTAAAGAGAAAGAAATGAGACTTACATATGTCATCATAAAACAATAAAAATCATTTATCTTTATTTTAAAGAGAATAGAGGAATAACAGAGAAGACATTAGAAACAATACACAATTTAAAAATAAAAAACCCAAGATGATATTCAACAGTGGTTGTTATATTGCACATTGTTGTGTTCAGTGTAGTTACTCAGATTACCAGATATAAGCATGTGACATTGGTCAAAATAAAAATTTTAAGCATTTACTGCTACCTTCAAAGAATCAATAGAGGGTGGAGAGACAGCTCAGTGATTTACAAAACTACCTGGCAAGCATAAGATCTTGAATTTGACTCCGGTACCAAAACACCACCAAAAATGAAAAACGAAAAACCAAAACTAAACCAAAGCAAATCAAACCAAAATAAACATACAAACAAACCCCCTCAAACCAAAAAAACCAAAATCCCCCCCAAAAAACACAAAACCTGACAGAAATTAGTAGTACAATCATTTTAGCTATCTCCTGTGCATATACACATTACATTTTTCCCTCATCTCCATGATTTATTTCTTTTGCTTACTTTCCCTTTTACTAAATGTAGTGTACTTTCAAAATTTTATATACTCTTTCAAGTTCTTAAACTAGGGAGACAATATGAAATTCACACATGTGTCTTATTTATTTCACTATAAGTATGGCCTTTAGTTTCATTCATTTATCTATAAAAGCCTCAAATTTATTTTTCTTTATAGTTGAGCAATACTCCATTGTATTAAAGTACCACATCTTTTCATCGATTCCTCAGCTTGTAGGCATTTGGGTTGTTTCCAAAATTGAGTTATGACACACTGTGCTGATATAAACATGGGTGAATAAATACAACACTATGTTATGATGATTCCAGTTCTTTTGGAAAAATACCCAGAAAGGAAATAGCTGAGTTGAATCAGTTATTTGTTGTTACTGATTCTTGTGATGTGCAAAAACTTTTCAATTAGATGAAATTCAAGTTGTTAATTCTTTGAAGTACTTCCTGTGTTGGTTTTTGTTCATGAATTCTCTGCTCACCCCTGTCATCAATAAATGTACCTAATTTCCCTTCCAGTAGATTCAATGTTTCTGTTTTAATGTTTAGATATTTAATCCATTTTGACTTTAGTTAAGTGCATGGTGATAAGCCTGGATGTAGTTTTTCAGTATGTTGGAAGCCAGTTTTTCTAGTACCATTTGTTAAAAAGGCTATGTTTTGGGCTGGGGAAATAGCTCACTAGAGTAAGTGCTTGCCTGGCAAATGCAAGGACCTGAGTCCAACCCCCAGTCCCACAAAAAAAGGCAATGTTTCTTCCAGTGATTGTGTTTGGCCCCTCTGTCAAAGCTAAGATGGCTGTGTGTGCTTGTAGTTGTGTCTGTATCTTCTAATCTGTTCCACATATCCTCTGATCGGCTTTTTTTTCCCAGGACCATGTGGGAAAATCATTTACCTTGAAGATTTCTATAGCTAGTTTCTTTAATGAAATTGATTAATTAATGTGTTACAGGACCTTGCTTTGCAGTTTAGACTCGGTGATGATTCTGTCTCAGCTTCCCCAGTGCTAGGATTACAGGCCTGTGCCACCATGCCTGGCTTCAGGACCAGGACAGTATGCCCAGAATTCTGGGGCTACCATGGCATATGGTACTGGGGAACTAACTCTGCTTCTTATACTTGCCAGACAGGCGTTTGAAGTGTTGAGCTATCCCCCAGACCACTAAAGTTGTTATTTATGTAGAAGGATTGAAAAATACATTCCTATGAATACATGTCAATACACACAGGCATAGTTTATCCTATAAATAAAAGTAGACATTTCCTTCTAAGAATTCTTTAAAAAGCTTATGATTTCAAATAATATATTATGAATAAAGTTAATAACTGCACACATTTGGGCATTAATTTTTCTACCATATAGATGATTAAAATCCAAATGTAACACCAAGAAGATAGCTTTGTGTTATACGGACTTGCCTGGAAAAATCCAAAAATAACAAATATTTGAAGGAAACACAGATCTTTATATTTTAATGGAAGCTAAAATTTTTCTTTCAGAGGAAATCAGAAATAATTTCTGAAGCAAAAAAGAAATGATAAATATAAGAAAAGTAGTACTAACTGATTTTAAAGAAGACACTGATTAAAAAACTAGAGGAGAATAGAAAAATGGAAACCTTGAATGAGCAATATAGGAAAGTAATAGAATGCATGGGACAGATTCAAAGTGCTAAACAGGAAATTAAAACCTTAATCACAAGCTGGCAAATACATTTCAAAGAGAAAATAGACTTTCAGACCTTAAAGACACCATTGCAGCTAGTGAAAAGGTAAGAAAAGATCCCTTAATAACAACTAGGATGCAAGAAAAAATAATTCAACATCTGCATGATGATGAAAAGATGAACAGTTTAAGATTAACAGGCATCAATGACAAAGGAGTCAATACAAATGATATAAAAAGAATACGGGCAGAATAGCAGAAAACTTCCCAAATATGAGGAAACAATCTGACATTCAGTTAACTGAAGCATATGGAACTCCAAATAACATCAACCCAATTAAAACCATACCCAGACATATAATATTCAAGATACCAGAAATTCAGCACAGGAACAGTATACTAAAAGCTGCTAAGAGAAAAGAAACAGATCACATAGAAAGGAAAATCCATCAGAATAATGGCCAATTTCCCTTTAAAAAACATCAAGTCAAGAAGAACATGGATAACCAACCGGTGGGTGTGTAGCAAGGACCTCTCAACCAGTGGCCCCCTGCACTTCCACTGGAACTCAGCCCCCACACATAGGAGCCCCGACCTACAGATTGACCAGTGGATGTGCAGGTGAGACCTCTCTGCCTGTGGCCCCCCGCACTGCTATCAGAACTCCACCCCCACCCACAGCTCGTGACAGGTGGGCACGTAGGCAGGAACACTAGGCCTGCACCCTCCCACCAACAGAGCTTCTTCCTCGCCGAGAACCCAACTCCAGCATGTGCTGTGGAACCAAAGCAAAATTCCTTGCAGAGAGGATGGAGGTCTGATCCTACCAGCTAATCCAGGAGCTGAGCATCTTGCCAGAGGAGCACAGTGAGTTCTCCTCCAAAAGCTACAGCAGGAAGAAGCTGAGCACAGCAGCCAGAACCAGACAGGCACATCTGGACAAGATCAAACTTGGTAGATCCAGACATAAATTTCAGTAGGCGCTAATGGCATAACTTCACCAAAGTTAACACAACAAAGTATAGAGATCAGTGCTATACAGAATGATACAAACAAGGAGGAAAATGCAAACTGAGGTCCAGAGCCTTTCTGCAACAAATACAGGAGACACTACTACAGAAGAAAGTGGGAGGGGCCCGGCGGGATGGCTCAGTGGTCTAAAGCGCCTGCTTGGGGAAGCTTGGGCGGCTTCAGGGACCGCAGTTCGATCCCCGGCACCACATGCTGCGCCAGCCCTGCCCTCGGGGTGGGCTGAGCCAGCCATAAAAATGAGTGAATAAACAAAGGTTCTCAAACAAGAATAAAAATAAATAAAATTAAAAAAAAGAAAGTGGGAATTATGCAGCCAAAATCTCTGAATTAGTAGCATCTCAAGTAAACAAACAAATGTAGAAACATATAGAGGAACTCACACTGGAGATGACCTCTGAAGTAAAAAAGAAATCTCTGAATTAATAGACTCTGAACTAAAAAAATCAATTGGAGAAAACTATAGAGGGAATCAGATCAGAAATATCTTCTGAAGGGCCCGGTAGGATGGCTAAGTGGTCTAACGCGCCTGCTTAGGAAAAGCTTAAGCAGCTGCAGGGACCGCGGTTCGATCCCTGGCACCACATACTGCACCAACCCTGCCCTTAGGGCAGGCTGAGCCTGCCATAAAAATAAATAAACAAACAAAAGTTCTGAAACAAGAAAAAAATAAATAAAAAATAAAAATATTTTTTTTTTAAAAAAGAAATATCTTCTGAAGTAAAAAAAAAAATCTCTAAATTAATAGTGTCTGAAGGAAAGGAACAACTGCAGAAAGGCAGAGAGGAATTCAGAGCAGAAATAATCTCTGAAGTAGAAAAAGAAAGGATAACTATAATGAATGACTTAATAAATGCCTCTAAAGAAGATGTTAACAAAAATTTAGAGAAGAGAAAAATGATGGAATTCTTCAATGAGTAATATAGGAAAGAAATAGATCGCATGAAACAGTTTCAAAGGGATATATAGAAGAAAATAATACCTCAATCGCAAGCTGGCAACATCATATGAACAAAAGTGAAGATAGTGTTTCAGATCTTGAAGAAATAGGCACAGCTAGTGAAAAGGTAAGAAAGGATCTCTTAGAAACAACCAGGACGCAGGAAAAAATAATTTGACATCTGCAAGATGATGCAAAGGTGAACAAAGTGAAATTAATAGGAATCAACGAAAATTACAAATGATATAGAAAGAATATGGGCAGAGGCAATAGCAGAAAACTTCCCAAATATGAGGAAACAATCAGACATTCAGGTAACTGAAGCATACGGAACACCAAATAATATCAACCCAACTAAAAACACAGCCACACATATAAGAGTCAAGATCCCTGAAATCGAGAATAATAATATATTGAAAGCTGCCAGAGAAAAGAACAGATCACATTTAAAGAAAAACCTATCAGAATAATGGCAGATTTCTCTTTACAAACCATGAAGTCAAGAAGAGCATGCAACAGAGTGCTTCAAATCCTCCATGCAAATAAATTCCAGCCCAGACTGCTATTTATCACAAATCTCTCTTTCAAGCATGAGCGAGAAGTGAAACACTTCCAAGACAAGGAACAACTGAAGAATTTCATCATGTCTAAGTCAACCCTACACAGACTACTAAAAATATTTTAGAGGGACCAAAATGACCTGAACTCTACAAATGGGACCAGAAAGAACCCACTAAACAGGGCAACCAATTAAACAAGAGAAAAAGGATTAAACAGTAGTAAGTAAAAGACACGTCAATCATAAGTCAACACATTTTAGTATTAACCATGAACGTAAATGGACTCAATTTTCCAATTAACGCAAATACACTGGCAGAGTGGATAAGTAAGCAAAATCAAACCATATACTGTATACAAGAAACACACTTAACTCATAAAGAAACTCACAGGCAAAAAGTTAAAGGATGGAAAACAATATCACATGCTCCAGCACCTCAAAAAAAGAAGCAGGGGCAGGAATCCTGTTAGCAGACAGTCTAAACTCCAAACCAAGACTGATCAAACGGAATAAAGAAGGCCACTACATACTAGTTAGGGGAAAAATTCAAGACGAAGACATAACACTCATAAATATGTATACACCCAACACGGCAGCACCAAGTTATATGAGACAAACCTTAATGGACATGAAAAACTTAAAATCCAATACCACAATCTTAACAGGAGACCTTAACATCCCTTTATCCCCAAAAGATAGGGCAAGCAGACAAAAAATTGGCAACGAAGTAGCAGAATTGAACCAATCTTGGAAAAACTGTACTTAGTGTACATACACAGAGTGTTCCACCCAACCACTTCTGAGTGCACATTTGTTTCAGCTGCACATGGGACATTTTCCAAAATAAGCCACATACTAGTGCATAGATCATGCTTAAGTATATGCAAAAAAAAAGAAGTTATCCCATGCATATTATCTGACCACAGTACAATGAAACTGGAAATAAATGAATAAAGAAATCACAAGAACCCCAGAAATACATCAAAATTAAACAACATCCTTCTCAGCAACCAGTGGGTTACAGACGAAATTAAACAAGAAATTAAACAATATCTACAATTTCATGAAATTCAAATACAACCAACTGGAATTTATGCAATGCAATGAAAATAGTTCTTAGAGGGAGATTTATAGCTCTGAACTCACACATTATCAAAACAGAACAGGAACAAATAAATACTCTGATGGGGCACCTAAACCAACTAGAAAAGAGCAAATGAAACACAAAGCCCAAAGATGGGAGGAAATTATAAAGATTAGAGCAGAAATTAATTCAACTGAGACAAAGATAACAATAAAAACAATTAATGAATCAAAAAGCTGGTTCTTTGAAAGATTAAATAAAACTTATATGCCCCTAGCTAACCTCATTAAAAGAGGAAAGAAAGGACTCAAATTCAAGCAATAAGGAATGAAAAGTGTGAAATGACTAAAAACCCTGTAGAGATTCAGAGGTTCATTAATAGCTACTTTGAGAATCTTTACTCTCACAGAACTGAAGACACAAATAAAATGGACAGATTCATAGAAAGGTCCAAACTACCAAATCTGAATCAAGAATATATAAGCACTCTCAACAATCTAATAATACCCAATGAAATACAAAATATAATGAAAAGTCTACTGACAAAGAAAAGTCCATGTCCTGATGGATTCACCACTGAATTTTACAAGAAATTTACAGGAGACACAATCCCAATACTCTTCAAACTCTTCAATGAAATTGAAAAGGAAGCAATCCTTCCAAAATCATTCCTAGAGGCAAGTATTACAGTGATACCAAAACCAGAGAGAGATGCAAATAAAAAAGTACTACAGGCCAATTTCTCTCATGAATGTAGATGCAAAACTCCTCAATAAAATCCCCACCAACTGAATACAGCAAATCATCAAGGAGATTATACAATATGAACATGTAGGATTCATCCCAGGGATGCAAGGATGGTTTAATATACGCAATCTATAAATGTAATACACTACACCAATAGAACCAAATCCAAAAACCACATGATTGTCTCAATTGATGCAGCAAAGGCTTCTGATAAATTCCAACATTCATTCTTGTTCAAAGTTCTACAGAAAATTGGAATACAAGGCCTCTACCTCAGCCTGATAAGAGCCATCTATGACAATCCAATGGCAAATGTAATTCTAAATAGGGAAATGCTGTAGTATTTCACTCTCAGATCTGGTACCAGACAAGGATGTCATCTATCATCACTCCTATTCAATACCGTGCTGAAATCATTAGCTACAGCTATCAGACAAGAGAGAGAATTAAAAGAAATAAGAATCGGTAAAGAAGTTTAACTATCATTATTTGCAGATGATAACTTCACCAAGAAGCTACTAGAATTAATACACAAATTCAGTAGCATAGCGACATACAAAGTCAGCACACAAAAGTCAATAGCATTCCTCTACACAGATAACAAACACACTGAGAGAGAAATTAGAGAAACAATACCATTTGCAATAGCAACATTAAAAAAGTTGAAATACTTAGGAATTAACCTAACTAAAGAAGTAAAAGATCTATTCAATGAATACAACAGTACCCTGAGAAAACAGATCCTAGAGGATTTCAGAAAATGGAAAGATATTCCCTGCTCCTGCATAGGAAGAAACAACATTGTGAAAATGGCCATACTCCCTACACTGTTATACAGAGTTAATGTAATTCCTATCAAAATATCTTCAACATACCCCACAAACCTGTAGAAATCATTCCTAAAATTTATTTGGAACATGAAGAAATTCTCCACATCGCTAGCCATTCATGAAATGCAAATTAAAACAGTTAGATATCATCTCACCCCAGAAAGAATGGCTACTATAAAGAAATCAACCAATAACACATGTTGGAGAGGCTGTGGGGAAAAAGGAACCCTTCTCCACTGCTGGTGGGAATGCACACTGGTGCAACCATTATGGAAAACAATGTGGAGATGCCTTAAAAAACTGGAACTGGAAATCAAATTCAATCCAGCTATCTCCTTACTGGGAATTTTCCCAGAAGAACTGAAAACCTCCTATCATAGTGACATCTGTGCACCTATGTCCATATCAGCATCATTTGTGATTATCAAATGTTGGAAACAAGCAAAATCCCCATCATATGAAGAATGGTTGAAAAAGATGTGGTATTTTTATACAATGGAATATTACTCAGCTATAAAGAATGATAAACTAGAAGACTTCATATATAGTGGATATATCTTGAACATATACTCATAAGTGAAATAAACCAGACTTACACGTGTAAATATCATAGTCTTCCCAGTGTAAGAACTCAAGAGCAGAAATAAAAATGGAAAGGCATAACACACCTGAATGGAAACCAAGGACTTAAGCATTAAACAATGAAGTGACTGCAAACAGAAAAGACAGGGAACATGGCAGGAGCAAAACCATGCGCTTATATCCAGGATGTATTAGATAATGGTCCTAAGAACCACCAAAATATTTTTTACACTAAGGATAGCAGTGGGTAACACTAAAAGTATGCTTGGAATGCCTGTCATCCTTGTTTTTGAGATTTGCACTGCTTCTAATGGAATTTCGGTTCCTGCTACACTATCAAGTAAATGATTGGTTTACAAGAAAACAAAAAAGGTTATTAAATGACAGTAAGAGACTAGGAGAAATGCTGTAGGTTCGACTGGCTACAATTTTATATATACTTAAATGTCTGAATGTCTGTGTAAAAATGTGTAAGTGCTTTTATCACATTGTATAGGGATTTTTTAGAATAGCAATGACTGATGGAAAATACCAATTTCAAGTATAAGATGTTTGATAATCAGAAAGACAGTGATGTTAAGCTCAAGTACCTATGTTATACAGTAATAGTTATCACGAAGCTTCTCTTGTGGAGGGTTAAGGAGGTAGGTTTACAGACCAAAAATTAGAGGAAAAGAAGGGCTACAAGAATTGCCAATATTTTGGCCCTAGCTCTTCAAAGTCAGTGAGAACTAAGGACATAAGAGAACCTATACTATAACATCCTGTTACCCAGTGGTTTCCCAAATTTTCTGATCAAGGAGATTATGCGACCACAGAGGAAAGGGATTGATGATGTATAATGTGCCTAAGGAGAGCCACCTAAAGAGAAAACATTCTCTCAGGCTTTCACAGAGAGCAAACTGGTCAAGCAATAGTTGTAACTTATCCAGATGGTGACACTGACAACAGTTCTACAAAGCACTGTACATGGTTTCAAGGTAAATCCTGAGGGGTTTGACTGACCTTGGGAGATACAAAAGTTACAAGTTTTGTTATGTAGGTCTTGCTTTAACTTGGACTTAGCCACTCAGCAGAAAAGTTTAATGACAAGGCACAAAATGTAAGGCTAGATTAGTATGCTGAGCAGTAAAAGGCTTAAATCAACAGTTTGTGACACTGCCAGTTCTGCTAGTAATCCATTGTGGTTATTGAATACTGGACTATGTATACAACTACTTTCTCTTAGCTCAATGAGAAATTTTTTATACCTACACTGATTAGAAAAATTATCATATTTATACCCTGTGCTCTGTATAACTACTATGAGGACAACGATATGCATTGTATCAATTATTGGGAATATACTACTACCGTGTTTTTGGAAAAGTATGGTTATTTCAAAAAAATAATGAGAGCTCAAGGAGAGAGCAAAGTCAGCCCCCAAGAAAAGCCATGGGAGCTACAAGCAGAAGTGCCCTAGGGGTAGAGCCATGTAAGGCTTTTGGAGTTCACAACTCATTACAGGTCACTTTAGAGGTTCCAAGGGAACTAAAATACTTAATGTTTGCCCTTCTGGATCTTGGACTTGCTTTGGTTCTGAGGGTTTGTATCCTCCTGTGTGTATCTTTCAAATGGTAATGTTTATCTTGTGCCTTAGAATGTTGGAGGTGTTTAACTTTTCATTTGTATGGGGGCTCACAGCTAAGAGTTTGCCTTAGTCCCTTAGATCTTGGGACTTGGGACTCTTCAACAATGCTGGAACTGTTAGGACTTTGACATCCCCTGCAGACAAACTGAAGTGTCGTTTGAATAAAGGGATATATATGAGTCTTTGGGTTGCCAGGTGCAGAATGTTATGCTCCTTATGTAATTTTAAAAGACTTAATAGTGATTCTTTTTTTAAATTTTATTTATTTATTTTTTCTTGTTTCAGAACCTTTGTTTGTCTATTCACTCATTTTTATGGCCGGTTCAGCCTGCCCCGAGGGCAGGGCTAGCTCAGCATGTGGTGCCGGGGATCGAACCGCGGTCCCTGAAGCCGCCCAAGCTTTCCCAAGCAGGGGCTTTAGACCACTGAGCCATCCCGCCGGTCCCAATAGTGATTCCTAAGGAGAATGGAAGCTGTGTTATAATGTCCAAGTTGAGAAATGTTAAGAAGCATGTCTTCCTATCTGGAGATTGGTTAAAGAAGCATATGTGTAGTTACCAAGCTGACAAAGAGTGGATTTTGTTGGCTGATACATTGTGTCAACTTGAGATATGGGAAGGGAAGCTGGGCTGAATCCACTTGTCCATTCCATGCCCTGAGGCTTGGGGGTCCTGTACTAGGGTGGGAAGGACACACCCCAGAATGATTCAGCACAAAAAGAGTATATAAAGGAGTTCAGGAAGGCTTCTGCCCCCCATTTCCTAGGAGGAGTTCTGATCTTTGCGACACCACTTCATGGCCCTGCCACTATGGAGGAGCTCTGTTCTTTGTGGGAGAATGCCAGTCTTTGCAGTTAGTGTAGAAGGAAAAGAGTCTTGAAGGATACCACAGCTGGTGCTACTCCTCTGCTCTTCCTTGTTTTCTGCTGCCACTTGCCTTGGATCCAGAAGAGTATGGACTGAAACATCTACTAAGAGTAAGCTACATAAAACTTTCCATCAAAAAGGAGGAAGAAGAACGAGAAGAAGAACAAGGATGAGGAGAAGGGGAAGGAGAAAAGGAGGAGGAAGAGGAGGAGGAATGAAGTACAAGTCTTGCAAGGAAACAAATTCCAAGCCGGGCGTGGTGGTGCATGCTTGTAATCACAGCATTTGGGGGGCTGAGACAGGAGGATTGGTATGAGTTTGAGACCAGCCTAGGCTACAGAAGTGAGCTCAAGGCTAGCATGAATTGCAAAGTGAGACCCTTTCTCAATTAAAAAAAAATTCAATCCAGACTGATATACCCAGCAAAACTCTCTTTCAAGTATAATAGAGAAGTGAAATGCTTCCAGAACAAAGAACAACTAATTAATGTCATGATAACAAACTCAACCCTATACAGTTTCCTAAAAGACATTCTAGAGGGATCAAAATGACTATAACTTCATGAAGGAGAATGGAAAGAACCTACCAATTAAGGCGAATAAAAACAGGAGAAAAAGGTATACCAAAGCAGTCTTTCAACTATTCTTTTGTACACAGCAGCAGAATATGTCCATCAAAATATTCTACAAATGGACTTCTCCTGCACCCTATGGGTCTACATGGTGGACATCAAGGAAATAGCACTAGTTCAGTCCCACAAGTGACACTTGGCCAGCAGTAAGCATCATGGACAATGTCCATTTGCATGACATACAAGAACTGTGTGTGATATCCTATCCCCAGACTGTTAGAAGTTCTGATCATATATTTGCCACTCCAGTATTTATGTTATGTTTTATTCTTAGTAATTCCTTATTACCATGGAAACTATTTCTTAGTTGATATTTTTGTATATGTTAATCTATTTAAATACTATGTGAGTACTCTGAAATTATTACAGATTCATGCATATGATATGCAACATTTCAGCCTCCAAGTTGGACTCATGATTTGATTTGAATTTTGGAATGTTTTGAAATATTTAATTTAATTTTTAATTAATGTGTAATTTTCTGAATATTGTTTAATTATACTTTGTTTTATGATTCATACAGTACCTTTCACTTACAAGTTACTTATAAGACATGGTATGATTATTTTCTCCTAGCATCAGAAATTTGTTTAAAAATGAAAAAATACACATGTACACATAAGAGAGTTAGGATAGGTATACAGCTACATCCTCTTAGTTCATTGAGAACAAATATTTTTACTAATATTGTGTAAACAAGATTATCAGGTCTGCATCTTGTTTTCTGAATAACTACTATGAAGACAACAATATGCATTGTATAAATTATTGTAACCACCCTACTAACTTGTTTTGAAACTGTTTCACTGCTGTTTTATTTTTTCACACTAAAATGAATAAAAATATTATGCTAACTAAAAGAAACAAAAAAATAAAATTTTGCTTCCATTAATATTCTGTCAAAGGTGTGCTTCCAAGTGAAATGAATTCAACTAAAAAGGGCAAGACACACTGATGAGTTTTCCAGACTATGAGGTTAAGTATGCTGTGATTTTTGGTTATGGACCACAAGATAAACATAGAACTATTGTTTTTTTTCAGGATACACTTTTCTCTAAAAAGACTGTTTATAAAACAAGAAAAAATAAAATAAAAAAATAAAAAAATAAAAATAAAGTGTATATAATAATATAACTGCTTAACCCCTATTCTCCACATTTAAGAAATGATTGGGAATTGTTTATAATTTTTAGTACCACTGTTATATAAGAGGGCAGCAAATGCAAGCATAGATAAATATGTGATAGCTATTTCACTACTGAAGCTGAATTTACTAATTTTTAAAAACTATTAAAGTTTAATTAAATTTTAAAAAAAGACTGTTTATAGCTAACAATTTATCTCAGTTGCCTCAGTTTCACATGGAAGAAGGTAATACTACATGAAATTTTGAATCAAGTCAATACATTTACTAAGCATGTGGAAGAAAATAGGAGAATATATAACCATGGGGTAGAGATACTTTACTTATTTATTTTCTTGCATTTTTTTTTGATACTGAGAATTAAACTCAGGGTCTCTTGCTTGTCAGGCAGGTGCTGTACCACTGAGCTACACCCCCAGCCTGTGATACTTAATTGTTTTAATTTTTATTACTTTTAATAAGAAGTAACAATATCACAGTTTCAAAACATGTTAGTAGTACATTCGCAATAATTGATACAATGTATATTGTCCTTATAGTAGTTATGCAGAGTACAGGGTGTAGATGTGATAATTTTTCTAATTGTTATTGGTACAGAATATTTCTTGTCTTTAAACTAAGAGAAACTCGTTTTATATATAGTCCAATGTTCCATAATTGCAGTGGGTTACTGGTGAAATTGGCAATGTTGGAAGCTGTTGATTTAAGCCTTTTACCACTCAGCATACTAATCTGGCTTTATGTTTTATGCCTTATAGTTAAACTTTTCTGCTGGGTGGTTAAGGGCAAGTTGAAGCAAGATCTGTATAAGAAAACATGTAACTCTTGTATCTTCCATGGTCAGTCAAATTCCCTCAGGATTAACTTTGAAACCATGTACAGTGCTTTGTACCACTGTTGACAGTGTCAGCCATCTATCTGGATGACTCACGGCCATTGCTTGACCAGTTTCTTCTCTGTGAAAGTCTGAGAGGATGTCTTCTCTCCAGGTGACTCTCCTTAGACACACTATATAACCTAAATCCCATTCCTCTATAGCTCCATAATCTCTTTGAACAGAAAAGTTGGGACACCACTGAGTCATAGGATGTTACAGCACAGGTTCTGTTCTGAATCCTTACTGACCTTGAACCTTGACCTAAACTCATACAAAATTAACTCAAAAGGGATTCAAATATAAAACTATAAAACTTATAGTGGCAATACTTTGGAAATTTAAATTTTATTTACATTTAAAAACTTTGGCATGGGGTGGGGAGATAGCTTAGTGGTATATGTGTCTGTCTGGAAAGTGTAAGGTACTGAGTTCAATCTCCGGTACTATAAAAAAAGAGTGGCTCACTTCGTCAGAGACAGATCTCAGTGAGTCCTCTGAGATACTTTCATCGGATCTTCTTGTCGTTTCTTTCGGCACCGACACAGAACCTTACAAGTGTCGTGCATCACGGGACACGGAAGACAACTAGGGCTATACCAGCCCGCTCGCCTAAGGACTTCTGGCTTGCATGCCTGAGGACTTCCAGCCCGCCTGCCAGACATCTCCAGCCTGCTCACCTGAGGACTTCTGGCCCAGCTGACAGACGTCTCTAGCCCGCATACCCCGCCATGTCAGACCTCCTCTGGCCCACTGTGAGAGCAGCTGATCCAGCAGCTAAGCCCAACATGTGACTCAGACCTTCAGCCAGATACAAACATAGCCTATCCAGCATTGGGTCCACCACCTGAGTCAGACCTCTGGCCTGATGCAAGCTTAGCCTATCAAACAGCAATGCCCCCCAGGTGAGTGAAGCCTCCCTCCCCATGGCTAAAAGCAACTCAGTTGACCCAGCAGCCCAGACTGAACCACTAACCCGTGGGCACGCGGTCCTGCACCAAAGGTCACTGCTATACAGAATGATACAGACAAGGAGCAAAATGCAATCTCAGGTCCTGAAACCACATGTAACAGATACTTGAGACACTACGTTACAAGAAAGTGTGAATCATGCAGACAAAATCACTGATTTGATAGCTTCTGAGGTAAACAGACAAGTACAGAAACATATAGAGCAACTCAGATAAGAGATAAAATGTTAAGTAAAAAAAGAAATGCATGAACTAACAGACTCTGAAGTGGAAAAACAACTGCAGAAACGTATACAGGAAACCAGGGCAGAAATAACCACTGAAGTTAAAAAAGACATGTCTATATTAATAGCATCTAAAGTAAAAGAACAACTACAGAAAGTTGGAGAGGAGAACAGAGCAGAAATAATCTCTGAACTAGAGAGAGAGAGAGAGGATAATTTTAACAAGAGACTTTAGTACTATTAAAGAAGATACTGATGAAAAATTAGAGAATAGAAAAATGACGGCCTCCCTGAGTGAACAACACAGGAAAGAAACAGATCGCATGAAATAGTTTGAAAGAGATATACAAGAAAATAAAATCTCAATCACAAGCTGGTAATATCGTATGAACCAAAGTGAAGACAGAATCTCAGATCTTGAAGACACTATTGCAGCTAGTGAAAAGGTAAGAAAGGATCTCTTAAAAACAACCAGGATGCAGGAAAGAATAATTCAACATCTGTAAGATGATGCAAAAATGAACAACATGAGATTAATAGGAATCAATGAGAAAGAAGGAGTTGACACAAATGCTATAAAAAGAATATTAGGCGGAAGTAAAAGCAGAAAACTTCTAAAATTTGAGAAACAATCAGCCATTCAGGTAACTGAAGCATATACAACTCCAAATAACACAGACCCAACTAAAAACTCACCCAGACATATAGCAGTCAAGATCCCAGAAATCCAACAAAAGAATAATATACTAAAAGCTGCTAAAGAGAAGAAACAGATCACATTCAAAGGAAAACCCATTAGAATAACGGCAGATTTCTCTTCACAAACCATGAAGTCAAGAAGAGCACGGAGCAGAGTACTTCAAGTCCTCCATGAAAACAAATTCCAGCCCAGACTTCTATATCCAGCAAAAATCTCCTTCAAATATGATGGAGAAATTAAATACTTCCATGATAAGGAACAATTAAAGAATTTCATGACATCAAAGCCAACTCTATAAGGTATATTAAAAAAATTTTAGAGAGAGACCATAATGACCCGAACTCAACAAATGAGAACAGAAAGAACCCACCAAGTAGGGCAACTAATTAAACACAGTAGAAAAAGAGCTAAACAGCAGTAAGTAAAACACATGCCAATCATCAGTCAATACATTTCAATTATAATGATCACTGTAAATGCTCTTAATTCTCAAATTAAAAGAAGTAGAGTGGCAGAGTGGATAAGGAAGCAAAATCTGACCATATGCTGTATAGAAGAAACACACTTAACTCATACAGAAACACACAGGCTAAAAGTTAAAGGGTGTAAAACAATACTACATGCTCCAGCACCTCAGAAAAATGCAGGGGTAGCAATCTTGTTTGCAGACACTCTAAACTTCAAATCAAGCTTGGTCAAAGGAAATAAAGAAGGCTACTACATACTGGTTAGGGGAAAAATTCAAGATGAAGAAGTAACACTCATAAATATGTATGCTCCGAACATGGGAGCACCAAATTATATAAGACAAAACCTTAATGGACATGAAAAATCTCATACCCAATACCACAATCCTAGCAGGAGACCTTAACACCCCTTTATCCCAAAAAGATAGGCCAAGCAGACAAAAAGTTAGCAAAGAAGTAGCAGACCTGAACCAGAACCTGGAACAACTTGACTTAGTGGACATACACAGAGTGTTCCATCCAACCACTTTAGAATACATCTTTTTCTCAGTTGCATATGGGACATTTTCTAAAACAGACCACAGGGCCTGGCGGGATGGCTCAGTGGTCTGGAGCGCCTGCTTGGGGGAAGCTTGGGCGGCTTCAGGGACCGCGGTTCGATCCCCAGCACCACATGCTGCGCCAGCCCGGCCCTCAGGGCAGGCTGAGCCGGCCATAAAAATGAGTGAATAAACAAAGGTTCTGAAACAAGAAAAAAATAAATAAAATTAAAAAATTAAAAAAAGAATTTAAAAAATGCTAAATAAATAAATATTAAAAAATAAATAAAAATAAAACAGACCACATATTAATCCATAGGTCATGCTTAAGTATATGCAAGAAAACAGAAATTATCCCATGCATACTATCTGACAACAGTGCAATGAAATTGGAAATAAATGACAAAAGAAACCACAAGAATCCCAGCAATACGTGGAAATTAAACAGCACCCTTCTCAGCTACCAGTGGGTTACAGATGAAGTTAAACAAGAAATTAAACAATATCTACAATTTAATGAAAATTCAAATACAACATTTATTGGAATTTATCAGAATTTATGGGATGCAATGAAAGCAATTCTTAGAGGGAAATTTATAGCCCTGAACTCACATGTTAAGGAGACAGAACGGGAACAAATAAATACTCTAAGGCAACACCTAAACCGACTAGAAACCGAAGAGCAAATGAAATCCAAAGCCCAAAGATGGGAGGAAATTATAAAGATTAGAACAGAAATCAATTCAATTCAATTGAGACAAAGAAAACACTACAAAGAATTAATGAATCAAAAAGCTGGTTCTTTGAAAGATTAAATAAAATTGATAAGCCCCTAGCTACTCTCATCAAAAAGAGGAAAGAAAGGACTCAAATTCAAGCAATAAGGAATGAGAAGGGTGAAATTACTACAGACCCAACAGAGATTCAGATGATCACAAATAGCTACTTTAAGCATCTTTACTCTGACAGAATTGAAGACACAGAAGAAATAGACACATTCCTAGAAAAGTATAAATTACCAAAACTGAATCAAGACGATATAAGAACTCTCAACAACCCAATAACAGCCAATGAAATACAAAATGTAATAAAAAGCCTACTGACAAAGTCCAGAACCTGATGGATTCACCACTGAATTATACAAGAAATTTATAGAAGACATAAGCCCAATACTTCTCAAACTCTTCAAAGAAATTGAAAAGGAAGCAATCCTCCCAAAATCATTACTAGAAGCAAGTATTACACTGATACCAAAACCAGAAGGACACACAACTAAAAAAGAGAACTTACAGGCAAATTTCTCTCATGAACATAGATGCAAAATTCTCAATAAAATCCTTGCCACTAAAATACAACAAATCATCGAGAAGATTATACACCATGACCAGGTAGGATTCTTCCCAGGAATGCAAAAGTGGTTCAATATATGCAAATTTGTAAATGTGATACACTATATCAATAGAGCCAAAGCCAAAAATAACATGATTGTCTCAACTGATGCAGAAAAGGCTTCTGACAAAGTCCAACACTCATTCATGTTCAAAGTACTGCAGAAAATAGAAATACAGGGACTCTAGCTCAATCTGATAAAAGCCATCTATGATAATCCAAGAACTAACATAATTCTCAATGCGGAAAAACTGAAGCCTGTTAGTCTCAAATCTGCTACAAGACAAGGATGTCCTCTATCACCACTCATATTCAATATAGTTCTAGAATCATTAGCTACAGCCATTAGACAAGAGAGAGGAAATAGAAGGAATAAGAATAGGTAAAGAATTTAAACTATCATTATTTGCAGATGACATGATAATTTATTTGGAAGATCCCAAAAACTTCACCAACAAGCTACTAGAATTAATACACAAATTCAGTAGCATGGCAGGTTACAAAATCAATACACAAAAGTCAATGGGAAAAAAAAGGTCAGGTGGGATGGCTCATGCCTGTAATCCCAGCTCTCGGGAGGATGAGGCAGGAAGATCAGCGTGAGTTCGAGACCAGCCTGGGCTACAAAAGTGAGCTCAAGGCCAGCCTCAACTGCATAGCGAGGCCCTGTCTCAAAACGACAAAAAAAAAAAAAAAAAAAAAAAAAGTCAATGGGATTCCTCTATACAGATAACAAACAGAGAAAGAAATTAGAGAAACAATACCTTTTACAATAGCACCAAAGAAAGTGAAATATTTAGGAATTAACCTAACTAAAGAAGTAAAAGAGCTTTTCAATGGAAACCACAGTACTCTGAAAAGAGATCCTAGAAGATTTCAGAAAATGGAAAGATATTCCCTGCTCCTGGGTAGGAAGAACCAACATTGTGAAGATGGCCATACTCCCTAAATTGCTATATAGATTTAATGCAATTCCTATCAAAATACAATCAACATACCTCACCAACCTGAAGAAGTCATTCCTAAAATTTATTTGGAACCAAAAAAGGTCCAGAATTGCAAAGATAGTTCTGGACAACAAAGGTAAGGCAGGAGGCATTACAATTCCTGATCTAAAATTATACTACAGAGCTACTGTGATAAAATCAGCATGCTACTGGCAAAAAAATAGACCTGAGGATCAATGGAATAAATTAGAAGATTCAGAAGTAAACACAAACACACTCAACCACCTTATTTTTGACACAGGGCCCAAACATGTTTACTGGAAGAAAGATAGCCTCTTTAACAAGTGGTGCTTGAAAAACTAGCTCTCCACATGTCGAAAACTAAAACTTGACCCAGGTCTATCACTATGCAGTAAACTAAATATTAAAAGAGAAATTCTAAACCTCCTAGAGAAATTCAGAGGAAATCTTAAAAGACATTGGGGTAGGCAAAGAGTTCACGGACAAGAATCGAAATGTACATTTAACACTCAAAAGAATAAACAAATAGAACCTCCTCTGGCAGAAAAGTTTTTTCATGTCAAAAGAAATTACCAACAGAATGAAAAGACAACCCAAAAAGTTTCAAAAAATTGATCTATAAATCTAAAAATTTTAAGTGTTGATCTATACTGATTTGATGATCAAAACATGTAATGCAACCATTGTTAAATTTTTCTTGTCTTGAAATTCTGTACTATAAGTACATTTGTCACTGTTTTTCTTTCTATTATTTTTACCCTTAAAATCATAATAAACAAATTTTAAAAAAGTAAAACTCAAAAGAAGTTTAACTGATAAGAAAAGCACAAAATTTGCATCCATTAATGGGATATCATGTCATGTTCAATAGATATACACATTACATATTTTTTAGTGTTCTGAGGGATTAAACCCAGATATTCCACCAGTCCTTTTATTTTCCTTCCCTTTCCTCCTTTCCTTTTTTAAGATTTTGAGACAGCACATTGCTAAGTCACTACATAATCCAGGCTGGGCTCAAAGTTTTGGTCCTTCTGCCTTAGCTTCCAAGAGTTCTGGGATTACAGGCATGTGCCACCAAGTCTGGCTATGCTTGGTTATGTTTACATCAGGTTATACATATCTTCTCAAATATTTATTAATTGTAGCTTTCAGGCTGACCTCAAATATGTTATGCAGTCCAACCTGAATTTCAATTTGCAATCTTTCTGCTTCAGTCTCCTAAGTACTGGTATTATAGATGAGCAACACCACACCTGTTTTGCACCTTTTTGAAATGCACAGTACATAATTATTATCTATGCTCATCATAACTAATTATTACTCACAGTCACCATACTGTACCCCACATAAAATACTTAAAAGAAAACATACGAAAAAATTTTCAGACTTGGGCCTAGGTGAGTTCATAGACATGACATTAAAAGCCTAATCCAAAAGAAAACGAATCTATAAACGTGAACATCAAACTCATAATAAAAGACCCTGTTAAGAGGATAGAAAGGCAACACACTAGAAGCAGATATTTGCAAAGTGCATAGTTAACAAGAGACTCAATGAAAATGTATAAATAATTCTTAAAATTTAATATTAAGACACAAAGAATCCAGTTAGAAAATGGACAAAAGATATGAAAAAGATACATTGAATTGACGAGGATATATGGATGGGAAATAGGAAGATTTGTCAAAAACCCTTAAGTCTGGGTAGGCCAGATAGCTCAGCAGATTAAAGCACCTGCTTAGCAGACACAGGATTTGGGGTTGGATCCTGGTGTGCCATGCTGGCCCCACCTCGAGGGCATGCTGTGAGATGCAACTGAGACTGTCCATGGTGGTATGCACCTGTAATCCTAGGGCTTGGGAGACTGAAAACAGGAGGATCACTACAGGTCTGATATGTATAGTGAGACCCTATAGACCTTGTACTAACTACATTAAAAAAAAACCTTAAGGCTAACCACTATGCAACAGGGCAGTGTCGGAGTAACTTCACACCATCGGGCCAAATAAATAAACCTGAATTTATACTCCAAAAAAATTCTGTTTTGGTTTTGGAGATAGGGTCTCACTATAGTTCAGCCCAGTCTTGAAACGCACTCTGTAGCCCAGGCTGGTCTCAAACTTGCAATGATCCTCCTTCCTTGGTCTCCAGTGTGATAGAATTACAGGTGTGTGCCTCCATGCCCATCTCCCAAAATATTAACAGAATTCATCTGATTTAGAAAATTAGATAAGGGGCATAGAAATTAATTCATCAATATTCCAGTACCATTTCATATCACAAAAAATGTTTAATGTGGCCTATAAAATCTAAAAAGGAAAAATCATAACACAGTTTGAACCCTGCAAAACAATGATAGCTGCAACAGAGAAATAAACTTAAACTTAAACATTAAGCTTTAACCCTAAATCAGCTGAAATCTCAGTATGGTTGACTTAATATTTAAAGCCAAAAGTGAAACCTAAGAAAAATGAAAAAAGTGATTTCTATTAAATTCAGGAAATAAGATATTCTACATACTTGTTATCAAAGTATCCTCCCTAGATAAGTAGCATCAGCATCATTAGAAGAATTGTTCAAAATACATATTCTCAGACCTCATAGCTAAGATTTGCTCAATTAATAGTTCTGTGAATATGGCTTAGAAATCATATGTTTTAACAAATGCTCCAGGTGATTTTGATGGAACTTAAATTTGAGGATAGTTATTCCACAGTAAAGGTTCTATGTTATAGTATGATTCTTTTCACTTTTTTTCTGATTTATGTATTTGGTACAGGATCTCATTACACAGCTCAGATTAATAGTGATCCTCCTGTTTTCAGTTTACCCAGCACTGGGATTACAGGCTTGTGCCACCACACTTGGACTCTTGGTCATCAGCTCAGGGTGCCTGGGGGGCAGGGCTGTCATGGCATGTGGTACTGGGGATTGAATCTGGTTCCTGTGCTTGACTAAGCAGGCTCTTAGTCTTCTGAGCCATCTTGCCAGCTTATAGCATGATTCTTATTCATGTCTTCTAAGAAATAGAAAATACTTTCTACCTACTAAGAACGACCAGCAGTTCTGGATTTCATTAATGAATTTAATACAATCAGTAATTTAATAGTCTGACTTGTCCAACTAAAATTAATGGTTGTATTAGGCAAAGAACTCTGGCAAACAGAAGTGATATTGTAAACCCTCAAAACAAATCAACTTTTTTAGCCTCTAAATTCACTTTTCCTAAACTGCTGATTTATTCTTGTTACCCTATTTATTGGGTGGATAGCATTTTTAAAACAGTACACTGGATATTCTCCATATGATTTGAAATGATTAAAAACACTTCCATTGAATAGACAACTAAAACTAACTTCACATGAAGACTGAAGTCAAGATGTTTGAAAAGTCTCTGGAGTGTCAACTGAATGGCAGTGATCAGTTCAGCATCAGGGCTGCTGTAACTATATAAAAATATGGACAACAAAGATATGAAAATGCTCAACTCTTGTTCATTCATCCTATTCTGATCTTTAGGAAGCAGGAGAAAATTACTGATGGATAAGCTAGTGAGGCTTAGAATATGTGTTGGAGCAAGATCGTGAAGCTTTCCTGAATAGAGCATGTGCTCCCTCTCTATGGATAGGATAGCTTGGGCCTTGGTTTCCACAAGTGATTCAACAAACTCTGCTACAGCATAATTAGGTTCTAAGAACCAATGATTATTCATAGTAACCAGCATGTCCAACCAGCTCCTTTATCTGGAATGTTGTGCTGTATTTAGTCATTCCTTAATGACTCAAATTTATACTGAAGATCAGTAAAACAAAATGACTTCCAAAATCATCAACTATTCTAGGAGCCAAATTTACCACTTCTCTGGCAGAAGAGCCTTCTCTCTTTCCATAAAAATCAAAGCCCACTGCTAGTTCTTTCTTCTCTCATCTTTTCAAGTAAGTGAAGGTCATAATCCAGTTATTCCAAAACTCCACTGTCACCTGAATTTATGCATTTTATAAACTGCAAGCTTTAGCCATCTATTGACATGACCACTATGATGTCCCTGTTATACAGAAGTAACTTTTCATGTGAACATTACTAATTAATGTTTCTCTTGGAAGAATTGAAGTGCTTTTGATTGCTAAAGTCAAACATGGAGCCTCCAAATTCTTGTAATTTCAGATTGGACTTCAAACAGTTTCATACTATGAATGAGTTCATATTACATTCCTATAAAAACAAGTTTGACTTTATCTATCATGACATGGTATGATACACCACAGATCTCAGTAAGTTTGTGAATATGCAAGCATGCAAATACCTGACAGAAGGCTGTGGAACAGTCTTTAGACTGGCTGGCACTTGGACTCCCTTTTCCCATTCTTCTTTCCATGTGTCCGAAAAGAAGTAATAGCTATCAGGATCCAAGTGCTGAGAGTCTGGAATTTTCATGGCA
>PVJA010023162.1:11859-33443 GCA_004027025.1 Myocastor coypus | reverse complement strand
AAAAAAAAAAAAAAAAAAAAAAAAAAAAGATAAACTTTAGGGGCCCAGCGGGATGGCTCAGTGGTCTAAAGCGCCTGCTTGGGGAAGCTTGGGCGGCTTCAGGGACCGCAGTTCGATCCCCAGCACCACATGCTGCACCAGCCCTGCCCTCGGGGCGGGCTGAGCCGGCCATGAAAACAAGTGAATAGGGGCCCGGCGGGATGGCTCAGTGGCCGAAAGCGCCTGCTTGGGAAAGCTTGGGCGGCTTCAGGGACCACGGTTCAATCCCTGGCACCACATGCTGCGCCAGCCCTGCCCTTGGGGTGGGCTGAGCTGGCCATAAAAATAAATAAGCTAACAAAAGTTCTGAAACAAGAAAAATAAATAAATAAATAAATAAATAAATAAATAAATAAATAAAATTTAAAAAAAGAAAATAAGTGAATAAACAAACAAGGGTTCTGAAACAAGAAAAATAAATAAATAAATACAAATAAATTTTTTTTTAAAAAGATAAACTTTAGTCAAGCGCAGTGGCACACACTTATACTTCCAGTGCTCCAGGAGGCTGAGGCAAGCGTGCAAGTTTGAATGCATCTGGGCAATGTAATGATGTAACAAGACCTAGTTTTAAAATTTTAAAGAGGCAGACTGGGGCTGGGGTTGTCATTCCGTGCAAAGGCTTGGATGCAATCCTCAGCATCAGCAAAAAGTGTAATAGGCAAATATTATATAACAGTGATATTGTCTTTAGTTTTAAATGTTTCCTACAATGCCCTGAAATGCTAACACAGATAACGTGGTACTTAAAAGCAACAAGAAGGAATATTTGTGCTCCTTACTGGCCTACACCTGAGTATGGGACACTGAGTTCGTGTCACTCCCAGGCTCATAGGAGGACAAGTGTGCCAGGTTAAACCCTGCCGATGTGGGTGTTTTCCTGCCTCAATCAGAAAATACTGGCTTAGGGTGATAGGTTCCAGCCTGAGTACAAAAATCCTCATAGCCCTGCTTCATTATGGCTGAATCCCAAACAACAGCTTGTCTTCTGAATGAGTGCGTCCTCCTCCTTCCCCACCCAGCCCTGGATGCCTTTCCTGTGCACACACCGGAGAGCCCCCAGTCAGCTCCTTTTGTATCACTGAGCTGCTCCCTCACCCAATTCCACCCTATCAAAAGTCCATGAAATCTCAGCTTTCCTGTCTCAGGTCACAGGCTCCCCCATCTCCCTGCTACTGATCCTATCCTGTCCTCCTCAGTGGTAATAGAAGCTTTCCTTTTCTTTCTTTTACTTCTGCTTCTCTGTCACATTGGAAAACCTACCAGGGTGATGACACCAAGTCGTGCAACCAATAGGGCTTTCCTTCATGATCCACTGCTGGACCAGGTCATGTCTAATAGATCCTAAAGACGGATAAAATTAAAATCATTTTACTTCCAAGTATAAAATTTCCAGCAGCCCTTTATCTGAAACCATGTCTTATCATCCAGAAAGGCCACATCAGGCTCTTCCCCAACTCTCATGACTTCTGTCAAGTTGCACCCTGTTCCTCCCGTGGAGCCAGAGGCTGCCCAGGGGGTCTGTCACTTCCACTTCCTGTGCCACTGCCACTTCCAGGTGGGATTCTGAGGATGAGGAGACACTTCTTCCCTTCTCTCCAGGGTTAAGCCCTCTAGGGGAGAGCGCACATTCTATATGCTGCTCGGACAATTATGGAGAAGGCTCCTTTTGACACCTCTCCAGGGACCCCCATATTCTGGGCTGAGGAGGAACTTTGACTACAGCCCTCCACCTTGGTAGGAAGGGAGGAAGTAAAGACCCAAGCTCACCTTCTTTCTTACTTCTGGTTGCCTCTTATAATCTTGCAAATCACTCTTCCAAGAAAAAAAAAAAAAAAAAGCAGAAATCAATTGATTCTAAACTTTTTTAGTTGTATTAATGAACTTTATTTTGAAACAGAGTCTCCCTATGAAGGCTTGCCTTGAGCTCACTTTTTGTAGCATAGGTTGGTCTCAAACTTGCACGAATCCTCCTGCCTCAGCCTCCCAAGTAGAAGGATTGTAGGTGTGTGCCACGATGGCCTGGTTTAATGAGCCTTTTTGAAAGCTTTTTTTTTTTTTTTTTTTTTTTTTAAAGTAAATAATCCTTCCTGTGAAACATTTAGAATTACTCATTGGAAAAATAATATGTTGAATTTACTTTTGTGACAGTGTCTGCCCCTACTCTTTTGGGGTTCCAGGAGTAAGCCCAGGCCCCACACTCACCAGGTGGATACTACCACAGAGCTACAACCCAGGCCCAGAACAGCCTTTGCTTTTTATCCTTAGCTGAGCTCCTGATGTAACTGCAGTGATTAACATCAGGTTATAGTTTGTAAAGTGTATTTCAAATCCTCAGTAGCACCCAGAAACTGTAATTCAATTCTGACAGTGTCTTTTCCACAAAAAGACTAAAAAACAAATCTTTCAGTGGTCTCATTTTGGTAATCATTCATTTTATTCTGAAGAGTGGTCTAAGAGAATTTCCTTTCAGAAAAGCACGAGTGAACCACGGGAAGTTTTCTAGGCCACTGAGTGGGTGGGGGTTAGGGAAACAATATTCTATTTCCAGAATAATCAAGCAGCCCCGAGACACTCAGCTGCTCCCCGAAGGGTGAGCATTTGATATTTCAGAATGAAAGGAAGCAGTGTAATGGAGACAGGGCAAGACAGTGGTAAAATGTTAGAGTCGGAAAGGTAGCGCTAGGTCAGGTCATGCAGAGTGCTGGGCTCCGGGCAGCAGGCAAAGGGTCACTAGAATGGCCTGCATGCAGAAGGTCAATGTTTAACTAGCCAAGTTTTGCTATAATTGAATGTATGAGACAGGGAGGAGGAGGAGGGAAGGAGAGCAAATGAAGAGGAAAACAGAAGGGGAGGGAAAAGCAAAGAAATATTAGAAGAGCGGGAAGAAGTCGATTCTTTTGTGACTAGCAAAGGGAAGCACCGGAAACAGGCTAGGATTTAATGAAATCAGTACCAGAGTCACACATGGGTTTCAAGTAGCAGTTAACTGTGGAGCTGGAGCCTTGGACACTCAGAACTCAGTGAGACAGGGCTGGGATTCCTGGAATTTGTACTAATTGGCAGCAAAGTTAGGATACGGCAAGATGCACCCCTTCCCACACACCATGGGCCAGTAGCTCCTCATCTTTGAACTGTCCCTCATCTTCCTTCTGCCCTAGGGGCACAACTGCAAGTTAGGGCAAGCTGGAGCACGGTCTGCATGCTGTAGCTGCTTTACAGATTGTACGGTACAGGGTCATGATAAGTCCAGCAATGGAGAGCAATCACTTAGACACCTCCCTAGCAATGTGGTGGGGCAGCTTCACATCCATTGAATCTAACAGTCAAAAAAATAGGGGCTAGTGGCAGAGCTCAGAGATGGAGCATGTGTTTAAAAGGTGAGGGGCCTTGGGTCCAATAGCCAGCACCTGAACAGAAAATGCGGCTTCCCTTGTACAGTTTTTTCTTTTCAACTTCATTTTTGCATGTAATGTATTTCTATTATATTTTACAAGATATTCTATAACAGATTGGGAAAACATTGCCTTTCTGTTAAAAGGGGTTTTAAAGGCACTATTCTGGAGGCCATGAGGATGTGTGTCTGAAAACAACAGCGTTGTCCTCTGGCAAATGCAGATGAAGGCCCGAGGAGTGAACAGAAGAGGGGGCAGAAGCATTCCTCGGAGCAAGGGTCCGACACAGCAGTCTTAGGCCCTTGTGTGTAATTTCCAGCTGTTAGCATGTGGAAATGCAGTTGGCTTCTAAGCATTTTCTTTGTATTCCATTAACTTGCTGAACACTTATTTGGTCTAGTAGCTTCTTTTTTTTCATCAAAAAAATTCTTTATTTGGGGCCGGTGAGATGGTTCAGTGATCTAAAGCTCCTGCTTCGGAAAGCTTAGGCAACCATAGGGACCACGGTTCAATCCCTGGCACCATAAGCTGTGCCATCCCCACCCCCAGGGCAGGCTGAGCCGGCCACATTAAAAAAAAAAATTCTTTTTTTCTTTATTTATTTCCTTGGTACAGGGTTGCACTACACAGCCCAGACTCCTAGCGATCCTCCTGTCTCAGCCATTCTAATGGTGGAATTATACTGTTTTGGTGGCTGGCATGGCAGGCCCAGGGTTCAGGGGACTGTCACGGCATACGGTACCAGGGATCAAACCTGGTTCCTTGTGCTTGCCAGCCAGGCATTTAGACCACTGAGCTGTCTCCCTGGCCTGGTTTAGCAGCTTTTTAGTAGATTCTTTGGAGATTTTTAATTTTTTTTTGGTCTCATCTGAACAAAAAGGTAGTTTCATTTTTCATTTCCAGTATACATTATGGATACTTCTTATTCTAGCCTCATTTCCTTGGAAGAATTTGCATTTTAATGTTAAATGGGAGTGGTGGAAGCTGGTATCTTTGCCTGTTCCCAACTTTGGGCAAAAAGTGTCAAGGTTTTGTGGTTTAGTGTGATAGTAACGCAATTTCTCTTTCTTCTTTCTTTCTTTCTTTCTTTCTTTCTTTTTTTCTTCCTTCCTTCTTCCTTCCTTCCTTCCTTCCTTTCTTTCTTTCTTTCTTTCTTTCTTTCTTTCTTTCTTTCTTTCTTTCTTTCTTTCCTTCTTTCTTTATTCTTTTTGGAGGCAGGGCCTCACTATGCAGCTCAGGCTGGCCTTGAACTCACAGTGATCCTCCTGCCTCAGCCTCCATAGTGCTGGGATTACAGGCATGGACCACCACCATGCCTGGCTGTAGTTAAGAATACTTTTTATGAGACTCAGGAAGTTCCTTTCATTTTCTAATTGGCAGAAGAGTGCTTTCTTTTTCTTTTTGTTTTCTGTCCTGAATTGACACTGAATTCTGTCATAGGCGTTTTATGCATCTATATAGATAATTCTGTAGTTTTTCCTCTCTCATCTGTTAACAGGGTGATTTGTATTGTTCTTGGACTCTTGAACCTGATATGTATGTCCAGTATAAATCCCCCTTTGTCAAATGTATTATCATTTTTATATGTTACTGGATTAAATACCAGTGTTTGGTTGAGAATTTTACATTATATTTATAAGGTATAATAACCTTTTCATGTATTGTTTTTAATCTAGTTTTGGCATCAGAATAACTTTGACCTCACAGAATAAGTTTCAAACTGTTGTTTCTTATACTATATAATAGCAAATGTCATATAGAAATGGTATTACTATTTTTTTTTTTTCTTGAAAATTTACTGTTAAGAAGCCAGGGATGGGGCCTGGCAGGATGGCTCAGTGGTCTAAAACACCTGCTTAGGGAAGCTTAGGCGGCTGCAGGGACCACGGTTCAATCCCCGGCACCACATGCTATGCCAGCCCTGCCCTCAGGGGAGGCTGAGCCAGCCATAAAAATAAATAAATAAACAAACAAAAGTTCTGAAACAAGAAAAAATAAATAAATAATTAATTAATTAAAAAAAAAAAAAAAAAGAAGAAGCCAGGGATGTTGGCACATGCTTTTAACCCCAGCTGTCTGGGGAAGTTGAGGCAGGAGGATGGCAAATTCAAATCCTACCTGCAAAATCTAGTGACTTAGTAGAATACCATCTTAAAATAAGAAGAATGAAAAAGCCTGGTGATGTAACCTTGTGTGAAGGTCCTAGGTTCAATACCAGTACTGCTACCACCACTATCACTTCTTGGCCTTTTGGCTAAGATGAAGTTCAGTACTGCTACCACCAGAAAAAGAAAAAAGAAAAAAAAAAAAGCCAGATTTTCTAGTGAAGCAATTAGGGTTTGGAGTTTTCCTTGTTGGAAGATTTTTAATTACAAATGCAATTGCTTTAACAAATACAGAGTTATTCATTTTGCGCATTCATCTTGAGTGAGCTTTAGAATTTTGTGTCTTTCGAGTGTGAGGGCCAGCCAAATAGCTCGGCAGATTCAAGCGCCTACTACTAGATCAGATTCATAGTGACCCACCTGTATGCAGCCTCCCAAGAGCTGGGATTACAGGTTGTGCCAATACCCCTAGTCTCAATGGCTGTCTCAGTGTGGCCCAGGGGCAGGGCCAAAATGGCAGGGCTGAAATGGCAGGCCTGGGAATCGAACCTCAGCCCTTGTGCTTGCTTGCAGTCCCTTTAATCTGCTGAGGTATTTAGCTGCCGACCCTTATTTTTCTACTTTGATTTCACTGATTTTCTTCATTTCTTCTTTTTGCTTGCTTTGATGTTTTATTTGCCCCAGTCCATGGCAGGGGTGAAAACCAGTGCCCACCCCTTGACAGGCAAGTGCTCTACCAAACATGTATTGCCATCCCTGAGTTGGTTTTGTTTTGTGTTTTTGGTATTGGGAGCTGAACCCAACCCTATACCACTAAGTTATATCTCCAGCCTCTGTCATATTTTGACAGGCTCTGGTTAAGTCCCTAAGTCACCTAGGCCATGTTCAAATTGCTGGGATCCTCCTGCCTCAGTTTCCCTGAGTGCTGAGGTTACAGGCATATGCCACCACCTTTGGCTGAGTACTTTTTATGGTTTAATGTTATTTCCACTGTTGACTTGTCATGGAGACCTCAGTTATTATTTTTTTTTTTTAGTGGTTGTTGAGAGGCTTACATTGTACAGACTTAAGTATATTCTACTTTCAAATTACATGCAATTCAATGTGTAGTGTAAGACCTTGCCACTGTGTGCTTCCAATGTTTCCTTTGTGCTATTGTTCCCCATTTGAGTTTTTATATATTCATAAAATCATGATCTATTACTATCATTTTTCTTTAAACAATTCATAGGAGCCGGGAAATTAGCTCAGTAGAATAAATGCTTGCCTGGCAAGTGCCAGGTCCTGAGTTCAATCCCCGGTACCGCAAAAGTAAGTAAGTAAGTAAGTAAGTAAGTAAATAAATAAATAAATAAAATATAAATAAACAGCTTGTCAAATTGCTGTATTAGAGCAATCAATAAAAGAAAAATAAAATGTGTACACAGGCACCTTGGTGCATGAACTTCGTTCAGCCATTCTGGAAAAGATGGCCACGCGTATGGTTGTGTGGGAAAGACGGCCTCATTCTTATTTTTCACACTGTGCAGAATTCGCAAACAGAAACAACATTTTGCCAATAACTTCTGTTTGCAAACAAAACTATTTGCAAATGAAGTATTTGTGAACTGAGGCACTCTGTCCTTTCCATCACGCCAGAAAAAAAAAATTTTTTTTTGAAGTAATAATTCTGTTTGGTGTTCTCTGAGCTCCTTGAACTTGATTTAATTTTCATTCACATTTTGGAAAATCTTACTAATCTCTTCAATTATCTTTTGCTATTCAATTCTACTCTTTCAGTAATTGGGACTGTACGGCACATTTCCACCTGATATCATCCTACTGTTGCTTGCTTTGCCCTTTTCCCCACTTCACCCTCAGCCTCTTTTCTGTTTCAGCTGAGGCCAAACACTTATCCTTACGTTCATCATTTTCCCCTCACTATGTTGATTCTATCAGCAAACCCACTGATGATATTCTTAATTTCTGCTGTTGAGTCTTTGATTTCCACACTTGACTTTTTTTCCATGTATTTCCCCATCTGAGGAAATGATCTACCCTCCTCTGCAAGTTGTCTACCTTTCCTCCTAAAACCTTTATTAGAGCTTCTTAAAGTTTCTCTCTGAAAGTTCCAACATCTATGGCACATTTTAAAATTTATAACCTCTGGCACTTTGTTGAGCTGGGGAGGTGGTGTTTCTTTGGCTGTCTTCTTATGACCTCATTTAGGACAGAAGAGGCCAAGGGCGATCAATCTGAGGCTTGAAAGTGCCTGAACCTCCCTCGTCACCCTTTAGTGCGCATTTGGAGCAGTGTGTAAATGAGGTCAGCCATCACCATTTTGGGTTTTTAGTGTTTGTTTCCACGGCTATCCTTCCTCCCTACACATCAGATTTCTCTCGCGTTATTTTCTTTTTAGAATATTTTAGCTGACACGAAGGTTTCTGCCAGTGTCTGCCCTGCCTCTATTTCTGAGGTTTTCCTTGTGCCTTTCCTTTCCAGGGCTCCTCCTGGTCTTGGGCCCCTTCCTTAGCAGACTCCTGTGAGCTGTGACTTGGGCTTATCAGCTGGGAGTGGGTGAACGCCAGAACTGTTGCACAGCACTGTGACAATGGAACCTGTACACAGTACCGTAGAGTCATAGGGTTAAAAATAGTTGAAATGGGGCTGGGGAGATAGCTCCGAGGCACAAGTGCCTGCTGGGCAAGTGCAAGGTCGTGAGTTCGAACCCTGGTCCCACAAAAAAAAAAAAAAAAAAAAAAAAAAAAAAAAAGTTGAAATGGTAAGTTTTATGTTGTATGTTTTTTTGAAAAGTGATACGAGGCAGAAATATTTGGGGAAGTGTTCCCGTGGGGCTGTCTCTGTAGTTGGAGGATATGCATTCGTGTGATTGCCTTGGCCATAGGACAGAGCAAATGCACACCCCTTTCTGGGCTCCTTGGGTCCAGGGCCTCTCACAGTGCTCTGATATTTCCCTCATCCTCCTGCTCCGGTGCCCTGCGACCAGCCCAGTCATTGTGAGCTTCTGTCATGAATGCGAGCAAAGGCAAAGCAAATAATCTTTCACTCACAGTGAAAAGTCCTGTGATTGTCTTTTGTTTATCTAAGGCAAATGATTTCTTCCCCTTTTATCTTTACACCTTCCTCTTGGAAGCTCCAAGTTATGTTCCTGCTAGTTTACCTGGAAGAGTCCTCGAGTTGCTTTCTCCTTCACACAAGCCTTTCCATGCTGGCTTCCTAGGCAGCAGCCATCACCTCACTGGTACAGCAGAAGGTGAAGAGAGCAGCCCAGGAGGGCTGGGCCCTCAGGGATGGTTGGCAATGCAGATAGCCTGTGTATAGGTAAGAAAATCAACAATCTGAGAGCAGAGGTCCATTGCCCTGATCCCAGCTGCTACTGTTTCCAACAGGATGAGCACCCAGCACATAGCTTCATGGCGGTTAGTGTGCAGGCCTGGATGATCAACTCATTGTGATTGAGATTCCAGCCAGAGCTACATGGGTAAAGTCAGTCAGCTGCTGGTGAGAGACAGGGGTTATGTAGGGCTTCTGGCTTGGCTTTTGGGTCCAGACTTCCAGTCCTCCAGCCAGAACTGATAATAACTTTTTACTTTGAGGGACACGGTCACTTGGCTATAGTGACTAGTTAAGCGTATATTTGGTTGGAAACATCCTGTAGGCAAAGAGTGCACAACAAATTCTTGTACTTGGACTGTTTTAGGATAGAGCTATAGAAAGGATTTGCTTGCTATTGCTGTCTGGCTGTGAAGGAGTGGCCGGGATGGTGGCACCTGCCTCTGGTGCCAGCTACTTGGAGGCAGAGGGAAGAGGAGTCTTAGAGAGCAGGAGTTTTCCTAAGCACACATACAGAGGGAGAAGGAGAGAAGGACAGAGAGAGAGAGAGAGAGAGAGAGAGAGAGAGAGAGACAGAGACAGGGAGAGAGAGAGAAAGAGAGAGACAGAGATAGAGAGGGAGAGGGAGAGAGAGAGAGGCCACCATTCAGAGTTCTAGCTGACCAGAGTAAAACAACAAGTGACAGGACAAAACACAACTGTGCCTGGGTTTTATGAAACCATCTGTGCCAGAAGACCAGTGAAAAATGCTTTGGGTGAGATGGTTCAGCAGTCTAATGCACCTGCTTAGGAAAGCTTAGGCAACCACAGGGACTGTGGTTCGATGATCCCCAGCACCACATACTGTGCCAGCTCCATCCCCAGGGGAGGCTGAGCTGGCAATAATAATAATAGTAATAATAGTAATAATAATAATAATGCTTAGGGGCCAGGAGATAGCACAGGGACACAAATGACTGCCTGGCAAGTGCAAGATCCTGAGTTTGATCCCTGGTTCCACAAAAAAAGGGGGGGTGGCAGGATGGCTCAGTGGCTGAGCCATCCATAAAAATAAATAAACAAACAAAAGTTCTGAAACAAGAAAAAATAAAATAATTTTTTAAAAAGGAAGCTTAATACATTTAAACTTCTTTTGGAATAACCTCAATGGATTTGTCTATACACTAGGCCAATAGCCCACTGGTTATTGGCCTAGGGGTCTCTATAGTGACCCCTCTGGGTGTCACATTCTATCTTCGTGTCCAAGCTTCTGGGTAGCTCTGAGGAGTGCAGGTATATTTTGCTCTTTGGACTTTGATCTTGTGCCTGGAGGAGACCATGCTTTTCTGTCCAGGTCCTGAATTCTGTGAAGAAGAAGGACACTCAGTGGACTTTGAGTCTGGCATTGTTTCTGCTGGTTGATGTTCTCTCATCTCTTTAAAGCCTTCCTGTTGACGTCACTAAAATAACATTTAGGGTTTAGTATGCTTGCTGTTGGTGGTGTTGGTGGTGGTACTGAGGATTAAACCCAGGCAGTACTCAGCTACAGCCTTAGCCATTCCAAGAATCAAAGCAAGGCAAGGTCTTGCCAAGTTGCCTAGGCTGGCATGTATGCGCAATCCTCCTGCCTCAGCCTATCCTGAAGCTAGGATTACAGCATGCACTGACACACCTGGCTCTGGCTTCCTTACCCATCTCCCTTCTGGCTGTAATTTTGAGAGCTGTTGCTTCCCTTCCATGACAAATCAGTGTTTTTTTTGTTTTGTTTTGTTTTGTTTTTTTCTGATGCACACAATGGGTCCTCGCCTCAGCTGCTCTCAGAGACACCACTCTTGGTTGTGGAGAGAGGGCTCACACAACACTCTATGGAGAGCCTCTGGCCCTCCCATGCAGTGGCTGGCTCACCTCAGGAATGACAGAAGATGAAACAACACTGTTGTCTTAGTTACTCTTCTCTCATTCTGGGACAAATTCCCCAACACTCAAGATGAAGGAAGGAAAGGTTTATTAGCTCAGTTACTGGACGTTTCAGTCCATATTCAGCTGGTCCAATGCTGAGTGGAACAGGGTAGAGAGCATCCAGTGCATGGCGGCGGAACAGCAACAATCACGACAGAGGCAACTGACCAAACAGGGGAACAGAGAGCAACAGCGCTAGTCTATCTCTCTGTCTCTCTTTATATTATATTCAGGCTCTCCACCTCAGCCTATCCACCTTAGGCTACACCCATAATACCAGAAGTACTCAGACCATAATCCCATCAGTATTAAAACACATAATCCCAGTAACTCATGAATCAAGTCTCAATCTATAGAAGTCCCTGCTCCACGACTGCATGAGGCTTTGGGGGGACAACTAGACATAAGCCATAACAACTGTGAACCCCCAACCCAAATTAATACCTTAGATGTGCTGAAAAGCCATTACAACTTTTGTATGTTTTCACTTTTAATAGCAAAGTCAGGAGAGAAAGGTATTTGGGGCTATAGGTGTTGCCTGAGGGCAGAGATTTGTCACCTTATGCCAGGTCCTGGGTTCCACTGCCAGCACCTGCCCCCTCCCACTGCACACACAGGCACACACATGTGCACACACAGGCGTTTGGACAGAGGATGGCTCCTTACAGGTAGCAGGAAGCCTCATGACAAGACTTTCTTTTTTCCTATCCTTCTACTTTTTTTTCTTGTTTCAGACATTTGTTTGTTTGTTTACTTACTTATTTTACTTTACTTATTTGTTTACTTACTTATTTATTTATTTATTTTTATGGCTGGCTCAGCCTGCCCTGAGGGCAGGGTTGGTGCAGCATGTGGTTCTGGGGATCAAACCATGGTCCCTGCAGCTGCCCAAGCTTTCCTAAGCAGGCGCTTTAGACCACTGAGCCATCCTGCCAGGCCCCCTACGTTTAAGTCCATACTCCATCACTGACCTCTGTCTCAGCTTTGCTCAGGACAACCACAGGGTGTAATTCTTCTAGCAAAGACTAAAGCCAAGGGAAAGACGGAAGAATGCACCAAGGAAAAATAAAGGGCCAAAGGGGTCAGCCAGCCATGAGGCTGCCACTGTCCGGCACCTGTATAGCCCTGGGTTCCATCACAGCTTTCCAACCTCAAAAGCAAGGAAAGGGAACTGGGTGGCTGCCCTTGAGCTCCGAAGGGATAGAGCTGTCTCCCTCCTTTTCTTCTGGCCCTCAGAATGGAGAATATAATCACACAGGGCAATAAAGAACTGCTCACCGGAACTGCCAGCCCGGAGGTCACTGGGAAGTGGACGGAGCGAAGCCAGATGCCTCCTTGCACCTAATAAAGTGTTTTCTCTCACTATTCACTAAATGCTGCGTGAAAAAGGATCTGGGGATCAGGCAAATCCCTGAAGAGGTTAGGGAAAATTAGTGCTGATGTTTCCCATTAGAGTAGTAGCAATAATGATAACAACCAAACATTTACAGAGTGCAGTTCATGCCTGGGATTCCACAGGGTTTTACTCACAGGGGGATCAGATTCACAGGACTGCCAAGAAAATGAACCTGATCCCACCTTTCAGGCAGTGTGTGGCTGACTCGCTTCCCAAAGGAGCTTAAACTCATTGGGTTATACAGCTAAATACGATCAGTGGTGACCTGGTCCTGTGCCATTTTCACAGCCCAGAGAGGGTGAGGGCCAAGGTCGCAGAGTTCCTTAGTGGACTTGGTAGGACTAGAACCCAGGTGTAGTTTGTTTGAGGCTGGGCTGCCTCTTTTTAGCTATATACCTTTCTGGAAAGTAACTCAGCCCTTCTGAGCCTTAGTTTCACAATCTATAAAATGCCCACAATAATAGCAGCTACATCAAAGGGCTGTTGTAAGAATCCCATGTGTTCACACATGTTCAGAGCAGTGCCTGGCGCGTAGCACTAAATGCACACTAGCTATCATTAGCTAGTATTCATTTTAAGGGGAACACCATTATTATATGTATAAAAAAGGCTGATGTGGCTTGTTTTTGCTCTAGCCTCATCTATTTATTTAGTTTTAAATAAGGCCTGTGTACGCCAGGCAAGCACTCTTTTGCCAAACTGCACTACCAGCTCCTGCCAGCCTTACAGTAACCATTTCCGGTGGAAATGGCAGGTAGCTGCAATGGTCTGAATCTGTTTTGACCCAGATCCTAGCTGCCTGCACTGCTAGATTAGGGTGAGCCAGAGGCAGTCCTGGCGCGGAGCCTCCTGCCACTGTGGGGTGGTCAGAGATCCTGGAAGTCTTGCAGTGACATCAGCAGCCAAGAGGGCCTGGGAGAAAGTTTGGGTCAGCACTGCCAGACATGATAAGCAGCAGCCCCAGGCGGGGCAACGGGCCACCGCCGGGCTGCGGAGGGTCTGGATTCCAGGAGCTTTGCCTTCTCTGCTCTCCATTTCTCCTCACTTGTTGGCTAGTGCCTCTACTTTTGCTGCTATTCCTTCATACAAGACACTGAATCTCTGTTAATATAAAGAAAATCCAGGGACTGGGGAGATAGTTCCATGGCACAAGTGCCTGCTTGGCAAGTGCAAGGTCTTGAGTTCGAACCCTGGTCCCACAAAAAAAAGAAACAAACAAAAAATTCCGGGCATTCCTGTCATTCCAGCATTCTGGGAGGCTCGGGAAGGAGGATCACAAGTTCAAGCCCAGCCTGAGCAACTTAGTGACTTAGTGAGGCCCTATCTCAAAATTCACAAAACTAAAAAAGCTGGGGCAGCAGCTAACATTTTGATCTGTTCTCATTTATTGTACATTAGCCTGAGTAGGTTTGATCCTTTCTTACAAGTGAGTTTTTATGGTGGTGGCAGATGGAGGAAGGAACTAGGATGGGATGGGATTGGGGATCTGCAGAAGGGGGACAAGGCTCAGAAATGAAGGCAGGTGTGTTGGAGGAGTATTTTCTTTACAACTTAGCCGGGTAGAAACCAAAATATACCATCAAGTGGCCGGAAGGTAGAGCCATTCTGAATTCTGTAGCTACCATGAGTGAGCGGTTTCTGTGCTGTGGAGGGCTGAGTGCTCTTTGTGAAATGTTACCCAAGCCAAACCTCCACTGGACCACTTGTCTTTCTCCTTCTACCTTCTATGGAAGTAATTTCTCAGATGAAGAAATTCAAGGGAAAGAGTTCTGTGACATTTCATAGCTATACAGATGTCTTGGTAACAATGCAGTGAAAGCTGACTTTCTTCACAGAAGGGGCAGGCATGGGCTGGTGGGTCCCCGAGGTGCCTGCTCTGGTGCAGGAGTGAAATGGTCACATGCCTCAGGCTGGACGTGGAGGCAAGGCAGCAGCCTAGCCAGCCAGGCCTCGTTGCCTTTGGGAAAAAACGACACAGAATTTAAAATTTCTCACTAATGGATTCATGAATGAGTGAAATGGTTTTCAACTGCTGCAGGTTAGCTGGTGAGCCATTCCTCCCTGGGAGGGCGGGAGACCCCAAGCACAGGAGGCATCCGCAGAAACACTTGGGGTCCCATGGCAGGCAAACCCAGGTCTGCTCCTTAGATTTCTCAGCCTGAAGGAGCTCCTGCTGCCATCTAAGAGGTTAAGCAAGGAGAAGCGGAAAAAATAAAGAAAGAAAGAAAGAATAAAAAAAAAAAAAAAACAACAACAACAAAAAAAAAAAAAAAAGGGGAAGCGGAGTGTGGGGTACACTGCCTTGTACAGAATGGCTGCTGCGACCTTCACTATTCCTACTCAGGCCATAGTGTACCCATTGCCCCTCAATGTAACCCAGGTTTCCAGCCCCTGTGAGTAGGCGCTGTTACCAGCCCACCCTGCTAAGTGGACATTTCCTCCTGTGAAACAGCCCCACCTTCCACACTACTTTTCCTTCCCTCTTTAAGAGTGAAGCTCTCCTGGCAGGAATTTGGGTTAGTGAATAACTCTGAGTCTATGTAGCACAGGACAAATCTGCCTGTGGCTTAGAGTCCTGTTCTGTGGGAACCCATGGGGGCAGCGATGTGCTCCCCTGATAAAAGGCAAGAGGCTTGGTGCAGTCAGTCCATTAAAGGAAAAAGGCATTAACCGCCAACCAGCCTGGTTACTTGGGACATTAATCAGCCCATAAAAATGGGATTAAGTCAACTCTCAATTTAGCTCTGCAATTCACCTTTAAAATGTAACCGCTCTTTGTGCTTTAATATCAGGTGATCATACCGTAGATGTAATGAAAGAGGAGGGCTATTTTCCCATGCAGCTTCCTGGGGATTCATGACTGCAGATGGAACCTCCCCGAAGACATAATGAACAATTATTTGATCTGAGGAATGACTCTGGAGAAGCCATTCCAGCTGGGGTTACACTAAGCGAGGTTCCTAAAAGCTGTATAAATGAGAAATCCAAACACAAAATCATCTACTTCACCCTTTATTGCCTAATGAATATGTTAGATTATCACAAACCTATCAACATCAAACTTTAGCTCTTGCCCTGAGCCCCCCAGGGCAAACAGATGGAGTTTTAAATCCTTCCTCTTAAAGTCTTACTGGCTTACAAAGCCTTTGTTGAAATGTGGAGCTTGACAATTCCCAGAGTTCTAAGGCATCTTCCTGGCTTGAAGAAGCTGCCTGAACTTTGCCTTGCAGGTTTGCTATTTTTTCTTTTTCTTTCCCTAGGATACAAGGCTGAAAGGGTCCTAGGAGTCTCCTCAGGATGGAGCATCTTCTGTTCCCAGCTAGAGAGAGAAACCAAAGCTCAACACCATTTATTTATTTCAAACGATAGTCTATACTGAGGCCTTTTTCTCTCTTCCCCTGTGTTAATCAGCTTACTGTCACCATAACACCACCCCAGAGCTAAGCCAACTTGAGAAGAGCAGAGGTGTATTGCAGCCTACAGTTCCAAAGGTTTTAGTCTGTGGTCACGTGCCACTGTTGTTTCCAGGCCCTGGTGAGGATGTCATGGGGGTGGGGTGGGCAAAGCTGCTCACCTCAGGGTGGTCAGAGAGCAGAGAGAAACGTCTAGTTGGGACAGGGCGAGCCCTTCAAAGGACGGGGCCTTCTGCCTCACAGCCTCTTCAGCATCTGATTCCTGAATGGCCTGATGGAGATAACCCTCTCATTATCCAACCACCACTGAAAGCTGTACCCCGAACATTCCATCTCAGGAATTAAGGCTTCAGTACATGAATCTGTGGGTGATACTGCATATTTAAACCACAATATCCCTTTTTCATATGGTACCTTCTCTTACTACATGTCTTTCATGCTGAAGATTAAATCCTTGCATGCAAAACACACACTCTCCCACTGAGCTGTTTTCAGAGTTAGGGCTTGAACCCAGGGGTGCTCTATCACTGTCCCACCTCTCCAACTCTCCTTTTGTTGAGGCAGTGCCTTACCAGATTGTCCAGGTGGGACTAGAACTTGGGTCCTCCTTCCTTACCTTCACTCAATGCTTGTACCATTGTGCCTGGCCCCAGCATGATGTTTTTATGTTTCTAGAATATCTATATTCTTAGATAGGTGGTTCAGATTTTACTTCTCCAGTGACATATTTGCAGCAGAACATAAATTAAAGGCCTGTTTACATACCAAATCCAAGCCCTTTAAGTGGGTGGTAAGATCTCCTGCTGGCTCACAACAGAAATGTCCACTCCTTGGTCCAGATTTGGAAATTTTTCCAGCTTTCAGCTCATCAATAATTTCTTCAATATCCCTAAGTATCAGGTCGTCATAGTAGTTGGCATCTATTTAAAATGTTGGCACATTAACACAGGCTCCTAAATACTCCACCTCTATAACAGTGAAACATTTGTCAGGTGTAGTCTCCCCAGCCCTTATTCCCAGCTTTTTCTGAATAGCCTCCAGGATGCTGTCAGAGTCTTGGAGCATGCAAGGTGTGCCAGGGCAGACCTGAATGATGGTACCTCCCAACTGGCTTTGGGTTGTACATTGTATAAAAAGTCGCTACTTCATATGTTCTCATTGAAGGTACTTATAAAACTTCTGCAGCCTTGTTCATGGTAGAAATGGACAACCAACCATTCTGTCTTTGGCCTAAGTTCAGGACTGGAAGCACTGTTGCTGCTTTATGCCCTTCTGGATAGTTCTTTACAATTGCTTTGATCCTCTTACAACTTTCTGGTGGGAATCAAATGGAGAATATGGTTCATTTCGGGAGCATCTCTGTGCACAAGCAAGGCTCTTCCAGCACCATTTTGCACAGCTGTCTTATGCAAATTCTTTATTTATCTTCCCCATGGGCCAGAGAAGTCTGCTATCACTGGTTGCAGCACTAAGGGGAGCATGGTGGCCCTATAGTCCACCTGAATTATATAGTCCGAGATAATATTTTTTAAAGTAGCTTTCTGAGATAATATTAAATGTTTCCTAAAATAGCTTTAAAAAAATGTCTGTTAAATCAAAAAGTCTGGAAATGAATGTTTGGATGCTATCCCTCCCTTATGCAGACAGGAAGTCTAGGGGCAGGTCCCTACTCTGCACTGCACTCCCCAAGGGTGCTGAGGAGGCAAGTGGAGAAAAGTTCCATCTTCTGGCCTGGCCACTTGTCCTGCATTACACTGCCGCCCACAAATGGGACAGTGAGAGAGATCCTTAGTGACTGGTAGGGGCTCAGCTCTGCAGTGTGAAAGCAATCATGACTTTGAAAGAAATCCTGTCCAAAGCAGAGAGAGCCTCTCTGTAGTTGAGATCAAAGCTGTGCTTTCTGGTCAGGGTTCTGGAAACACAGAAAGCAGCCAGTTCACCCTCCTTACCTGTGCCTCCATGCAGCAGCTCCTCTCCTGGGCTGGGCCTTGCCATGTCCATCTTTTCTTTCCCTTTCCAAGACATAGAATCATACATCTGTACTGGTCATTAACAGTGGGGCTAGGGACTTAGCTCAGGTAGGGCACTTGCCTAGTTTGTGTGAGGACCAGGGTTCAATCCCCAACACTGCAGAAAAAAAAAAAAAAAAGAATGGAAAATAACTTCAGAATGAACATGAGCAAGTTCATTATTTCTTCTTCTTCTTCTTCTTCTTCTTCTTCTTCTTCTTCTTCTTCTTCTTCTTCTTCTTCTTCTTCTTCTTCTTCTTCTTCTTCTTCTTCTTCTTCTTCTTCTTCTTCTTCTTCTTCTTCTTCTTCTTCTTCTTCTTCGTGAGACTGGGGTTCGAACTGACATCCTTGCACTTGCTAAGCAGGCACTTGTACCATGGAGCTATCTCCCTAGCCCTCATTATTTCTTCTTTGGAAAATTGCTAAGTGCCAAAATCCTAGTGGGAGAATAAAGATTATTTTAGATGCAGGGTGTTTTGGCTGGAGACATAAAAGCAAATCTGGGTGGGATTTCCCCTGTGCGGGGACTGGTGGGGTAGATGAGGTGGTGTCGAGATTCAGGCACTGGTGAGGACAGTGCTGGAAGGCCGGGACTCGACCCTTCTGAGAGTGGGAGGGCAAAGTCAATAGACTGGTCATTTTGTCCAAAATCATTTGCCTGGCAGAAAGAGCCAGACTTTAGGATGCAGAGCCTGTCAGTTTTGTGGCTCCAAGGCTTCCAGAGACTTTGACTCTGTTCCCAGAGTGGCTCCCAAATCTGCCCTCCTAGCACAAGAGGTTAGGACCATCTTAGATATTGCTGTCAGATGTTCTGCTTAGCTGGAAGACATGCTGAATGTGATCTTAGAGCATCTTCTGTGTAACTCCTAGGGAAGGAGCAGCAGTAGCCTGCCCATCCCAGCCTCTCTGAGTCAGGCAACTTTCATTTGGGAAGGGAGAAAGAAACATGGGGAGCCAGCCGCATCTTGTGGCTAGGCTTACCTTCCTGCCTGTGGATGACAGAAAGATGCTCATTAATATAGCTTCTCTGTAAGAAATGAGGAGGCCTCCTCCCCATTATAAAAGAAAGTCTCCAAAAGTACTCCTGTAAGAGTTCTGAAACAGGAATTTACACCCTGTAAGTGTTGGGTGCCAGTCTCTTTTAAGTAACATAGGATAGTAGATGATGTCAAAGAGGAAGAACTGGTAAGCCCTAAAATCTCAAGAGGTTTCTCAAAATGTTTCAGCATGAGAGGGGGTCAACTAAGCATCAGTTCCATACTATGAGCATTAATGGATCTTTTAAAAATTAATTTTAATAAAAAACAATGAGGGGCCCAGCGGGATGGCTCAGTGGTCTGAAGCCCCTGCTTAGGAAAGCTTGGGTGGCTTCAGGGACCAAGGTTCGATCCCCGGCACCACATGCTGCGCCAGCCCCACCCTCGGGGTGGGCTGAGCTGGCCATAAAAATGAGTGAATAAACAAAGGTTCTGAAACAAGAAAAAAAAAAATAAAATTATAAAAAAAATGAGATAGTTTCAAAACACGTTAGTAGGACAGCCACAATTATTAATATAATGCATATTGTTGTCTTCATAGTAGTTGTTCAGAGTACAAGATGCAGACGTGGTAATTTTTCTAAACACTATTGGTACAAATATTTCTTCTCATTGAACCAAGAGAAAGTAGTTGCATGCATAGTCCAATATTTCATAATAGTAGTGGGTTATCAGCAAAACTGACAATGTCAGAAGCTGTTGACTTGAGCCTTTTATAGCTCAGCATATTAATCTGGCTTTACTTTTCATGCCTCATGGTTAAAATTTTCTTCTGGGTGGTTAAAACTAGACCTATATAACAAAACATGTAACTTTTGTATCTGACAAGGTCAGTCAAATCCCCTCAGGATTTACCTTGAAATCATGCACAGCATTTTGTAGAACTTTTGTCAGTGTCACCCATCTGGATGAGTCATGGCCACTGCTTTACCAATTTGTTCTTTGTGAGAGCCTGAGAGAATGTTTTCTTTCTAGGTGACTCTCCTTAGGTACACTCTACATTGTGTATCCCTTTCCTCTATGGCCTCATAATCTCCTTGAACAGAAAATTTGGGACACCATTGAGTTATAGGATGTTATAGTACAAGTTCTCATATGTTCTGAGTCCTCACTGACCTTAAAGGGCTCGGGCAAAAAAAAAAAAAAAAAGATACAACCAAAAAAGAGCACTATAGGCCAATCTCTCTCATGAACATAGATGCAAAAATCTTCAATAAAATTCTTGCAAATAGAATGCAACAAATCATTAAGAAGATTATACACCATGACCGGGTAGGATTCATCCCAGGGATGCAAAGATGGCTCAATATACACACATCTATAAATGTAATACACTATATCAATAGAGCCAAATCCAAAAACCACATGATCATAATTGAGGAGCACCAATAGATTTTTAAAAAAAATCTTTAAAAAATCCCACAAAAGGGGCCCAGCAGGATGGCTCAGTGGTCTAAAGCACCTGCTTAGGAAAGCTTGGGCAGCTGCAGGGACCGCGGTTCAATCCTGGGCACCACATGCTGCACCAGCCTTGTCCTCAGGGCAGGCTGAGCCGGCCATAAAAATAAATAAACAAACAAAAGTTCTGAAACAAGAAAAAAAAAAAATCCCACAAAAGGGTGGGAGGTTATGCTCAATGATAGAGCATTTGCCTGTCATGTAAATAGCCCTGGTTTGATTCACAACAACTTTTGTCCTGTTATTATGTGCCACCACATCCCTGGCTGTTCTTAGTGTTTGTGTATATTTCAAGATTGCTTTTAGGATGGAAATTTTCAAAATTATCCATGTTGAATCTCAATCCCTAAAATGATGACATTGAGAGGTCAACTTTGGATCTGAATAGGGCATGAGGGCTCCATTCTTGTGAATGAGATTAGTGTCCATAAATGAGAACATGGTGGGCTGAGGTTACAGGCCAGTGGTAGAACACTTGCTTAGTATAGAAGAAGCCTGGGGTTTAAACCCCAGCGCCACCAATACATACATACATACATAGATGAAGGCTTAGATTGGAACCATCCTCCTAAAGTCTCACCCATTGGAAAGTGATGACTCATGGGAGTGCTCCCCTCACCAGTGGGTTCACTCATGGGTGAGGTGAGCAACTCTCATGCTATTAGGAGGGGAACTTGCATGAGGAGGTGGTCACTAGGGTATGACAGGGAGGTGGCCCATTCTTGGCCCCAATCTTCCCCTTCCTGACTGCTGGGTAAGGAGCAACGTCCTCCACCAGGTCCCTCCACTCTTCCCTGTCTGCCTTGCAGCCAGCTGACTTCAGACTGAACCTACTTGAAACCATGACCCCAGTCAGCCCTTTCCTCCTTGCAGCTGTGGGTCTTGGGTGTTTTGTCTCAGCGACAGCAAAGTGACTGACACAGCCACGTTTCCCACTCTACCACTTAGGGGTGCTAGATGGTGCCATTCCCATGGAACCTCATGTGCTGATGCTTCCATCTTGGACATCCTTGTCTCTCAAATGAGGAGCAATGCCTTTATATGGTTTTTAAATTGGTCAGGCTAAGGTATTTTCTCACAGCTACCCAAAAGGACTAAGACAACCCATGATCTCAACAGATTTTTGTTAGCTGGCAGTACTACTCTTAACATAATGACACTCACCTCCACAGCTGTCGCTGGAAGCGTGAGTATAAAGAGCTAAACCTTAATGGTGCATGATGTGACCTATAGTCCCAGCGCCATCTTCCCCAGTGCTGTGCTGTGGGGAGGTAGTCCCCAACCTTGGAGCTACTGTGTCTGAAGAACTATGTGCCCAACATCTGGCTGGCTCCTTCCTTCCTTCCTTCCTTCCTTCCTTCCTTCCTTCCTTCCTTCCTTCCTTCCTTCCTTTCTTCCTTCCTTCCTTCCTTCCTTCCTTCCTTCCTTCCTTCCTTCCTCCCTCCCTCCCTCCCTCCCTTC
>PVJA010023162.1:0-11759 GCA_004027025.1 Myocastor coypus | reverse complement strand
CTAACTGTGGTCCCTGCAGCCACCTAAGCTTTCCTAAGCAGGTTTGTTAGACCACTGAGCCATCCTGCCGGGCCCTTCTTTTCTTTTCTTTTCTTTTCCTTTTCTTTTTTTTTTTCACATTATTTTTAGTTTGTAGTGGCCACACATTTCAGGAATAAGCAAAGAGGATATTGATATTTGTCACCCAATTGGGAGACACAAGTTTATTAGAGACCTTTCTGGGACTGAAGTCCCTGGATATATCCCTGAACTATGCTGTCTCAGGAGTGCCAATTTCCTTGTCTATAAATGACAACCATAATGTCACACACCTATGAAGTTGTCACATTCAGATGAAACAATATATATGAACAAATCTTAACAGTCACTCAATAGAAGAGAGACACCAGCAGCTATATTAATAAAGATAGATAGATGTTGAAAGCTGTGATTCTCAGAAAATTCATTCATATTTAACAGAAAAAACAGAAGCCAGGGAGACTAGCAGTCAATTCAGGCAGCATGTTGAACAACTTTTTGGCTTTCATAGTGTTTAATATATTTCAGCCAACATTCAGAAATCGCAAGCTTTCACATATAGATTTGAATTGCCAACACTTCTTTAAAGCATGGAGAAATGCAGGCTGTAGTCCAGGCTCTGCAGGCTTTGCTCTGTGGAGCTGAGTAGTAGCTTACCCTTCCACACGCAGGGTGAGAGATGGGGTCTTCCAATGGTCTCCCCACATCCATCCTAGCTGGCTGGCTGTTTATCATACCTCACATGCCCCTGTAAGTATCTACGGTGTGTTCTGCTTCTGAAAGAATGATGTGTGTAAATATATGTATGGCATGTCTGTATGTGTTCCTGTGGGCATGCACATGTGAATTCATTGCATGGCTGAATCAAGGGAATTCACCAGGAGTGGAGGGGAAATAGCTTGTCGTTTTTTTTTTCTTTTTTCTTGGTGCTAAAGATTGAACTTGGGCCCTCATGTGCACATGCTGTGCCACTGAACTACACCTCCAACCGCACAGGTACTTTGGTGGTATTGTGTGGTGCTCACCATCTCTTGTAATGCATGGCAAGGTTTTAGCTTGAACTCAGTTGAAACCCTTCTCAGTAATGCATGGCCCAAGCCATAGTGATCCTAGCTTACCTCCATTACAGGTAAGACAAGGAAGTTCCTTAGGTTGAAGTAGAATTTTCAAGAGGCCTAATGGCTCCTAAGAGATATTTTGGTTTTCACTAAAATCTCCAAAAGATGAGAAAAGGCTCCCTAGAAGATGGACTGACACTGCTTTGTGAAGGGTGTGTGAGATGCTTGGTGGGACTTCCCAAGGCTCAGACAGTCAAACAAGCTGTAGCACTCCCATCTTTTCCCCTCCATCCCTTCCGCCATCTCTGTTCTGCAGAGTGGGTGCAGGGCATTGGGCACGCAGGGGAACAGGCCCAGAAAGGCACACTGTGAAGCCCTCACTCTCCAGTCCCATAAGGGGTAAAAGTGCTGCCTCGATCTGGGGTTAGTCAAGTGGGCCGCTAGATGAAAGGGAAAGCATCTGGCCCTCAAGTTCAGACAAACCAAAGTGGCTCTTCAGCAAGCACCTCCTTAGGACACCATGACACAGCAAACTCACGGCCTTTGATGTCTCTGATTTTCAGCACAAAATTGTTATGTCCCAGGAGAAGACTTCCAAGGGTCCAGCGCCTGTCCAGGCAAAGCTACAACAAAAGATGCAGAGTTTGCCACTCTGTAGGCAGCTTTCACTCAAACTATTGCTTTAGTCATAGTCCATACTGCTCTCCAAGGACTTTCCTTAGTTTATACCAGAGAGAAGACTCCTTCTTGCCTAAGGAATGCTAATCGGAGAGCATCAAAAGGTCATCAAAGCCAGGCGTGGTGGTGCATGCCTATAAACCCAGCACTGAGGAGGCTGAGGCAGGAAGATCAGTGCAAGTTCAAGACCAGCCCGGGCTACAAAAGTGAGCTCAAGGCCAGCTGGAACTGCATAGTGGGACCCTGTCTCAAAAAAGACAAAAAAAAAAAAAAAGGTCATCAATCAAGCCTTTTGCTTACTCATTGGTCTTGAAGATCAAGTTTCAAGCAAGATTCTGCCTGGTCCTTACTAAAAGGATGGAAATGGCCAATGTAGGTTGAAGAGAAGGGTAGTTTCTCCTTTCAGTGGAAGGAAGCACGTGGAGGCAGAATTCCACTCCTTACAGTTCCCAAAGCACTTTTAAAAATAGAGCCGAAATCCTTCAGAAATGGTCCAAGGTCCAAGTGACATTCCTATCTGCAGTTTTCTTTGGAAATCATTCAGCAGTAGCTATGAATGTCCAAACACATGTCCAGCCTGTCCTAGGGAGCTGTCTATGGGGAAACCATCACCTGTTGGTAACACACGCTGCTTCCCTGGCTTCCCTTTCATTCTGAAAAATTTCAAAAAATATCGCTTACAGGGGCCCGGCGGGATGGCTCAGTGATCTAAAGCGCCTGCTTGGGGAAGCTTGGGTGGCTTCAGGGACCGCGGTTCGATCCCCGGCACCACATGCTGCGCCAGCCCTGCCCTCAGGGAGGGCTGAGCCGGCCATGAAAATGAGTGAATAAACAAACAAAGGTTCTGAAACAAGAAAAAAAAAAGATAATAATAAAATAAAAAATTAAAAAAAAAATATCGCTTACAACATCAACCCTAAAAATGCTAAGTTAGAGATGCTAATTTATATTTGACTTTCAGTGTAGTAGTTTGAAGCCAGGGTTCATGCACGCTGAGCATAGACTTTACCACTGAGATATACCTCCAGACCCAAATTTAATATATTTTGAACAAAGCACATTCAAATTTTCTTTGACCATTCACTAGCTTTCCAGTAGGGATGGAGAGGCCAGCATGAAGTCCCAGAAGCTAAACTCTAAGCAGTGGTCTGTACTCAGCAGCCAAGATAGCATTTCAGGAAGCCTACCTTTCAGAGCACGGGCATCCAAGCGGGGTGTTCAACTTTGCTGTGGGCTTGTATTTAACGGCATCCAAATGCTCCTTCTGTAGTTTTATTAAAGGAGCCGGATCCTTCTCATAAGTTTTCTATTAATGGGATTATAAATTGATATAATTTTAAGTCCGAGAATGCAGAACTGGTATGTGGTAAACATAAACATGTGTTTGGTGTTAGATAGAAACTAGTGTAGCCAAAGCGGGCAAGTGTTGTAAACTTCAAACATGAAACAGATGGGAGGTAATTAGAGGCAGGGAAGTGATGACAACAACCACACACTGTAGCAATAAATGAATTGTTAGTTTAGGCAGGGATCGCTGTGGGCCCGCTGGATTTATCACGTTCCTAGCTGCTGTATGAACTTGGTGTTACCCTTCTCTTTGAGAACACGAAGGCAAGAATTACAGCTTGAAACCCTGCAGCCTGAATGACTCATGCTCTAACTCTGAAAACGCTGATCAGGATTACCTTTTGCAAAATGGATTAGCTAGTTGGCGAGCAATCTACATTTTATGTTAACTCATTCTCAGATCTTAGGAGCACCTACTTAGACCACTTCTGGATAAATTCAGTTGCAACAGGTAAAGGCCACTTCTAGGGCTCAGACCAGTATGGTTATTCTGTGTGTCGGTAACAGTGGCTTTTCTTTTTATAGTACTAAGATTTGAACCAAGGGCTTTTGAACTTAACTACATCCTTAACTCCTTTTATTCTTTCTTTTGAGATACACTTGAACTTGTGTTCCTCCTACCCTCTGTCTCCCAGAGTTGAAATCTCAGGCATGTGTGTACCCTCATCCTTGGCTATGACAGTAGCATACTTTGAGTCACATACCTACACTGTTGGAGCAGCTTTCAGTTTAGTATGTTGAAGGGGAAGACAACCTTGTTATAATTTTATGATGCTCAGAAAGTAAAGTTCTAAGAAAAAAAATCTTATTTTTGGAGGGAAAAAACTAAGATTTTCCTCTTGAAGATCAAGTTTCAAGCAAGATTCTGCCTGGTCCTTACTAAAAGGATGGAAATGGCCAATGTAGGTTGAAGAGAAGGGTAGAACATGGCTTTTTGGTTAGTCATAAATGGAAATCCCTGCTGAACTCTATGGCATCCAAAAGATCATTTTAACAAGTTATTATGAACTCCCTGGGACCCAAATCAAATCAACCCTAATAGTACTAATGTGTGCCAACATCAAGCTTTAAATGTCATGCACCAGTGCAGCTGAGAAGGGTTTTCATTCACATTTGCTTTGATTGATACACAAGTGTGTCAAATGCTTGGAGCCTTGGAAGGTGGCAGGTGTCTAAGAATGAGGTGAAGAGGAGACTGCAGTGCTATGGAGGGGCTGCCATGACGGGGGGTGCCAATATGGCTTCTGTAGGGCAGAAGCCAAACCAACACAAGCATTGGCAGGGTCTGAACATGTCCCCTCGAGCTCGCATGTTGGAAACCTGGTCCCCAGTGCTTTAATGTTGGGGGATGGGCTGGGAGGTGGCAGATCATGGTCCCCATCCTCATGAGTGGAGTACTGCTGTCACCTACAGAGTGGTCCTTGTCCTCCTGCCCTGTCCTGCCCTGCCGTCCTCTGCCATTCGATGATGCTTCAAGAATGTGCTCACTAGCCGGGCGTGGTGGCTCACGCCTGTAATCCCAGCACTTGGGAGGCTGAGGCAGGAGGATCGGTGCGAGTTCGAGACCAGCCTGGGCTACAAAAGTGAGCTCAAGGCCAGCCTCAACTGCATAGTGAGACCCTGTCTCAAAAAGACAAAAAAAAAAAAAAAAAAAGAATGTGCTCACTTGATGCCAGTGCTCTTGGGCTTCTCAGGCTCCAGAGTGGTGAGGAAATCAGCGTTTTCTTGTTACTGATTCTCCAGTCACAGGCATTTTACTCTAGTTGCACAAAACAGACTACATCGTTCACAGAGTTATAACCACCTTTTATTTCAAAGCCAACCTGTTCCAGAGGTAACAGGAGTTCTATGGTTGACATGCCTCCTCTTTTCCTTCATGGCAGACTCCTGGCTTTATAGGCAAGACAAGCGACATCCAGCCAGACTCTTTTAACCATTGACCTGAAGCCATGACATTTGGAAGCCCAGTAAAATTATCAATGCTCACTACCCACTCCACCACCAATGATTTCCAACTGTAAGACGATTTAGGTTTTTCTCTTGAGAAGACTATTTCCTTTGGCTTCAGAGGTTTATATCTGTCCTAGGTGGCAGAGAAATGGGCTCATGTGGAGTTGAGTGACCTGCTAGCACTCATATTTAGCAAAGAGTGATGCCTCAGTTCTAGCTTCTACCTTTGTAAAAAAAGAATGTTAATATTTATCTTCTTTTTTTTAATTTTATGTTTTTCTTGTTTCAGAACTTTAGTTTGCTTATTTATTTATCTTTATGGCTGGCTCAGCCTGCCCTCAGGGCAGGGCTGGCACAGCATGTGGTGCTGGGGATCGAACCGCGGTCCCTGAAGCCGCCCAAGCTTTCGTAAGCAGGTGCTTTAGACCACTGAGCCATCCTGCCTGGCCCCAATATTTACCTTTCTTACTTTGCATGTTGCTCAACTAAATGGTCAATATGAAAGGGCTGTGTTAGTATACCATTATTCATGCTGCCTGTGTATGTGATTTTGTTGCCTTTTAGAATGTTTTCTTTCTTGTTCTGCCAGGTCATCTCCTGTGTAGCCTTCATAAACCTGTTAAAATGCTACCTGTTCTGGGCACTGAGATAGCTCAGTGGTCTAAATCACCTGCTTAGGCAGGCTTAAGCAACCACAGCAACCACATGCTGCACCAGCCCCACTCCCAGGGCAGGCTGAGCCAGCCATAACATAAAGTTTTTTTTAAAAATGCTACCTGTTCCTTCTGACTCCCTGCAGAGCTTCAGGGCCGTCTGTGTCTTTTTCAGGCATCTACCACCTTGTATTGTCATCTTCTATTTAAATGTTGATTTCTCCAGTGGGTTTCTGCGTTCTTTGAGCATAAGGAAGACAGCTTTCTGGTGTCATAGCTGGCTTTACCGAATGCTGACGGGATGCCTGTTTGCTTAGTGCACTGGGATATTAGATGGGCAACTTCTAATTGCATTCTTGGGTAATAGATTCTAGATACCAAATTCCAGTAAGAACATGACTTCTGGTTTGCCTTCTGTGTCAGAAGGTGGCCAAGGAACAGAGGCTTACTCAGTGCTTGTCAAATGCAAGATATTTGGGCCAATTTGTCCAGGCTTCCCTGGAACTGAAGGAAGCAAAACAAGTCATCATTTACACTACCTAGAAAGACACAGATCACACTCCATTATGCCCAAGTTGGGTGATTATATAAAAGGGCTGTGGAAGCTGCAAGGCACCACACATCCTCAAGGCAGTGAGCCATGTGTGCTTTCCCTCCCCATTTGACGAAGAGATATTTTTTCAGTACTGGAGATTGAACTTGGAACCTTGCATTTGTCAGGTAGATGCTTATGCTGCTGAACTATCTCCCCAGTACATTGATGGAGAGCTTTTGAAAGCCTAGAATCACTTCTTCATATTTTTCCTATTGTTGGGTTCATGGGGCATCGCTTGTTATTTTAGCATTCTGGGAGGCAGAGGCAGGAGAATTGTAAGTTTTTTTGTTTTTTTTGTTTGTTTGTTTGTTTTGTTTTGTTTTTCTTGTTTCAGAACCTTTATTTGTTTATTCACTCTTTTTTTTTTTTTTTTTTTATGGCTGGCTCAGCCAGCCCCAAGGGCAGGGCTGGCACAGCATGTGGTGCTGGGGGATCGAACCGCGGTCCCTGAAGCCGCCCAAGCTTTCTCAAGGAGGCGCTTTAGACCACTGAGCCATCTGGCCGGGCCCGAGAATTATAAGTTTAAACCCAGCCTCAGCAACTTGGTGACTTAGCAAGACCTTGCCTCAGAACAAAAGAGAAAGAGTTGGAAATGTAGGTGAGTCAGTCATTGAAGTATCTCCAGGTTCAATCCCTGATACTGGATAGAAAATTCTTAGAATCACTTTCTCTGTGCAACTTACAGTTGATAATCAGCAATTAAATTTTGAATAAATAAGTCCAAAAAAAAAAAAAAAATAAGTCCAGATCTTTCTCATACTTTTTCTTTGTTTTTAGGTACCACAATATATCAAAGAGGCATCTCACACACAGGACTGCCCACTATCATTCCTTTCTGAGTGTTCTCCATGTAAACGGTTGGATAAGTAAAACACAACCTATGAAGTATGGCCATGCTTGCAACTTTTGAAGACTATGAGTAATTGAGAAGCCATTGCACCTTTATGCTTCTCCTCACCCCATACCAACCAAAGGAATTATCTTCATTTAACTAAAACATAGGGCTAGTGGGGCCGGAGGTGCTGTCCAGTGGCACAGCACTGGCCTAGTGTGCCTGTGGCTCTGGGATGGATCCTGGTCCGACAGTCCTGATGACGGTATTGATAATAGGAGGATGTCTGCCATCAGTTTACAAGATCCAGATATACTGAGACTCATCTTTAATTTTTATTTCTAGGCATGTCAGCTTCCTTGGGTGGCAAATAGTGCTTTTTGTTGGCTGAGTATATGATTATTCACTTGTTTTTAATTTAATTAATGTACCCCCGTTGTGTTGCTACTGCCCGAGGGTGTATGTGGTAGGCCTGTAGTGATAAGCAGATACTGTGCCATTACAAAGCTGCTTGTCTTACCCTTCTGGAGCTAAGAGACATACAGATAAAATGTAATTTGCAATAAAAGCCTATGCATGATACACAGAATACAAATCTATCTGTCTACAGTGCAGGAAATTCTCTGTGATTTCAGAAGAGTGTTCCTTTGAGGAAACATAATCATCCTTCATTCCTAACAACCACAGGGTGGTGGTACGAAGTTTATTATTTAAAGATGTAGAATGCTAAATATATGCTTATGTGAGGAAGATAAGAAAGAAGTAGGGACAGGGAGGCGGAGAGACAAAGAGAGCGATGATTTGATCAAATAGTAGGCTGCTGAGTCATACTTCCTGAGATTAAATCCCACTTCTGTAACTAACTGTGTAACCTTGGGCACATGTTTTGATCTCTCTAAACCTCAATTTTCTTTGAAGTATGAACAAGAATGGAGTTTTCCCCATAATATTATAGTAAACATGGGATCAGATAATACACACCAAGCACTGGATGTGTATTGCCCTGAACTTGAGTAACTTTCCTGAGTTGAGGATCAAACTGAGGACCTTATGTGCTTAAATCTTGTACTCAGCTGCTGAGCTTTACAGCCCACAAAGAGCTTTTAAATCAAAATGTTATCCAATGTCTACTGAGTGCTTACTGTGTTACGCAGTGTTTCCGGTTCACTGGGACCTTCCTGTTCCTGTTCTCCCATCCATCTCCCAGCATCCCTTGCATAGGTACTGCATGACATGAACGTGGCACCAGGTACTCTTATGTTGCTGGTGCTTGAGGCTCTGGAGGAAGTGCAGGCCAGGGGAGCTGGGCGAACAGTTGGAGGCAAAAACTATCCGATGAAAGCCCCACTGGACTGCTGGGAAGCTACCCTTCTCTTGTAATTAGCTTTTCGGCTGCTGAGCTAAGGGTGGCTTTGAAGGACACCCAGGTGGCTGTGGGGTGCCCATGGTCCTACCATGGAATTATACCAGTCGAAAGCTAAACAGCCTCTCACATGTACTCATTTTCTCTTAAATTACATGTGATCAGGAATATAATTACCGTGCTTTACTCTTCCCCTCAAAACACTACTTTTCTTTGCAGGAGCAGGGCTTTGATAAAGAACCAACAAACTGGTATTGTGCTCAGGCATGGCAAAGGTGAGACCCATGTGACCAGGGAGAGAAGCCAGGCAGCAGCTGGGTGACAGCACCCACCCTTACTGGCACCCTGAGCTTCAGAGTTCAAAAGCAAACTCCAGAGGGCCAAAGTGGTAATTAGAAAACATAGGCACAACACTGTGATTATTGAAATCATACCTACCTGAGGGTTCTGGGAGAAATGATACGTGCGCTTATGTTAGAACTGAAAAGCCCGGCCGTTGATCTTCTTATTTGGAGAATGTCTATTCCTTTAATTACTTTATAGTCCAAATGATTATGAAAAGGAGCAGTGAGCAACCAACGTGCCCAGATTGCTGTGCTTGGAGTATGCAGGGCACCAATCTGGTGGCACTCCCCTGTAATGAGAGAGGAATGCAGAGGCAAGCAGGGCACTGGCCAGGGTGGGGCGCCTTCTGCTGGGGCAGCGTCTGTGGGGAGGTGCTGGGCTGTGTTTTGAATTACTGGGTTTAGCTTCATTTTGAGTGTAAAAAAGCAAGCAGGAGGATATTTCAGAGAAACCTTCCCAGGACGGCCCTCACTGAGGTCGACCTAGCCTGGGAGCAGACAGTCTGGAAATAATAGTGTCACCCTGGCTGGGTGGCACACAGCAGGACCTGCCTGACCCCTCCATCCCCAGGACCCTGGGATCCTTGATTAGGTCCCCAGCTCAGCCTGGGCTCCCTGAGCACTGGATGCGGTGGGTAGCAGAGGACAGGGCTGAAGTGGTGACATATTCACCAAGCTGATGACTTCAGGAGCCCTGGTGATGACATCCTTGGCTACAGCTGACTACTCCGCGGCCACCTGAGGTCAACATTCATTTCCGTGCCTCTTATTGGGGGCCATGGGCCCTCCAAAGAATCTGAGTTATTAAAGAAAGCTTAGTGAGCTCCAGTAGATTTCCCCAGGTCTCTTAGCGACTCGAAACGCAAAGGCATTTTGCTTTTGCACTGATTTCTTAATTAAAAAAACTCTTTTCTTTGTCTTTGACCCAGACCAAATGACTTTGGAATTTCTTGTCAAAATAGTGGATGACTTTTCGGAGGGTTGAAATTGCTGTTTCTCAGACAACTTGAGACTCCCCACCCCCACCTCACAACACATCTTGAGGAATAAATAAAGGATTCCTTCTCCGCAAAATCTTCAATGTTTCCAAGTTGTTCTGGAGAAGCACATGAAGTCAATACAAACTGGCTATTAAATTAATTTTCCAAGTTGATGAACTTGGCCGCATTTGTGCAATTATAAGGTTTAGCCTTTGATGCTTGAGGAATTAATTTTTCCCCAAAGTAAAGCATCTCCATATGGTTTTGTTGTTGTTATTAAGGCAGACTTTCCTCCTTTCCTCTTCACAGTGCTGGGGATCAAACCCAGGGCCTTGTGTGTTTGAGGCAGACACTATACCTGAGCCATACCTGCAGCCCAAAGGAAAACCTAGCAAAGGTAAAGTCCAAATGCATGAGATAGTCTGTGATGACACAACAGACTATGGTACAGTTGAATTAATCCAAATTATCAAATTTGATGATATTCAATACATAAATCCTTTCATTCCGTATTCCCACTGAAGCAGTAATTTTGCTAGTTATATGGTATTGTGCTTTACAAAGAGCTGTCATGCTTAATAATTAGGCCATTCCATGTGGCTGGGGAGACAGCTCAGCAGCCTAAGTGCTTGCCGGGCAAGCCCAAGGGCCCAAGTATGACTCCTGATACTGAGTTAGATTCTTAGTACTGGAAAAAAAAAAAAAAAAAAATTAGGCCTTCTTTTCCCTCCAGAGCCCCATGCTTGGCAAGTGCCTCATGCTTGGTAGTGAGCAGACCCCTGCTCCTCTTACTCTTTTGTCTCTTGAAAAGTTGAATCGTGTATTAAATGCCTGCTTATAGCTGGGTAAGACAGGATGTCAGGCTGACCTTTACTGAGGCAGTGGACACGAGGTTCGAGACTGCATATTGATCAATGCCTGACCTGGCACTTATTCCCTCTGACCTGAGTTACCAACTCCTACCCAGGCCAGGACATGAGCGCTGGACCCCCTCTGCCAGACTGCCAGTGACATGAGCAGCCTCAGTGATGCTGATTCCACAAGGTCAAGAAAGAATTTGCAGGGCTCGGCGGGATGGCTCAGTGGTCTAAAGCACCTGCTTAGGAAAGCTTGGGCGACTGCGGTTTGATCCCCGGCACCACATGCTGCACCAGCCCTGCCCTCAGGGCAGGCTGAGCCTGCCATAAAAATAAATAAATAAGCAAAAGTTCTGAAACAAGAAAAAATAAAATAAAGTAAATAAAATTCTTTTAAAAAATTAAAAAAAAAAGAAAGAATTTGCAGTGCTCTGTTGGGTTGTATAGTAGACAGACGGACGGGTAAAGAAAATGTGGGATTTGTACACATCAGAGCACCACGGTGCCAGAAAGAAGGATAAACTCGAGCCGTCTGTCTGTAGGCAGTGGGTCACCTCAAGACCATAACGTTTAGTGAGTAAATCAGGCACGTGAGCTTAGCTATTGCACAGTTTCTTTTATATGAGAAACCTAAATTATAAACAGAAAATAAAATAAAAGACAAATAATAAAAAAGTAGGCCAATATATCTTGTTCAGATGAGAAGGGAACAAGAAAGGAAGAAAGAAGGGGAAGGAAAAGGGATTAAATAAAAAACCAAAGATGTGTTTTGTACGTGTACTAATTGCTCATGGGCAATGCAATCAGTGCATAATGCAAACGCTTCCTAATAAAACAAAAATTGAGGGGCCTGGCAGGATGGCTCAGTGGTCTAAAGCGCCTGCTTGGGAAAGCTTGGGTGGCTGCAGGGACCGCGGTTCGATCCCCGGCACTACAGGCTGCGCCAGCCCTGCCCTCGGGGTGGGCTGAGCCGGTCATAAAAATAAATAAATAAACAAAGGTTCTGAAACAAGAAAAAAAATTCTAAAAAAAAAAAAAAAAAAAAAAAAAAAAAAAAAAAAAAAAAAAAAAAAAAAAAAAAAAA